>CM042389.1:29846578-29849078 GCA_023634145.1 Thymallus thymallus | reverse complement strand
TAAAAAACTAATCCAAATTGAAATACCTATTACAATTCGGCAAAAACTAATTCAATGTGTGATTGAACCAATCGCACTCTATGGCAGTGAGGTGTGGGGTCCACTTACAAAACAAGATTTTACCCACTGGGACAAACATCCCATTGAGACCTTGCACGCGGAACTTTGTAAGATTCTCCTACATGTCCAGAGGAAAACTACAAACAATGCATGCAGGGCAGAGAGAGAGAGAGGTAGAGGTAGAGGTAGAGGTAGAGAGAGAGGGAGAGAGAGAGAGAGAGAGTGAGAGTGAGAGAGTGAGAGAGAGATATTAAAACATAACAACAATAGGCAGGCATACAACCCACACAGACTGAGAAACATTTAGCCAAAAGACAGAGTAGCTCTGAAACATCCGAATACACATTTCAACATTTGCATGACTGTTTAGATATGAGAAAACACTGTATACCAGTTTAACTAACGCGTCATGCCTGACCAGATTCACTTTCTATAGTCACACCAGAGCAACAGCTGATAAACACAGGGTTGTGTTGCCGTACCACACTAAACACCAGATATCTATCTATCTATCTATCTATCTATCTATCTATCTATCTATCTATCTATCTATCTATCTATCTATCTATCTATCTATCTATCTATCTATCTATCTATCTATCTATCTATCTATCTATCTATCTATCTATCTATCTATCTATCTAAAAACACAGGGCAGGTGTAAAATGCCAGAAAGAAAATTCACAAAAGACAGATACACGATGTGCAATACGTGCGGTTGTCTGTAATTAAACCCTGTGCACTAAGGACTGTATTTTAAGGGAATTACTATTATTACCCCAAAACTGCTGCTCCCCAGGGAAAAGTTTGATATTCCGGACGAGTTGAAAAGGCGATGCCGTGGACGTAGAGCGGGATTGAAATGTAAGGCAAAGCGGAGGAGGTTCAAGTACAAGCCGGCTATACCATCTATTATTATGGGCAATGTGAGGTGTCTACATAACAAGATGGATGAGCTGGAGGGACTTGTTCGTGGACAAAGGATTTATCGGGAAACGAGCCTAATGCTTTTCACGGAGACTTGGCTGAACGATAACATCCCCATAGAGAACGTCACTATCGACGGTTTCTAGACCATCAGAGCGGACAGGGATCGCTTCTCTTCCGGTAAGGGTAAGGGTGGTGGGCTGGCTTTATTAGTTAACAATAGATGGTGTAATCCAAGACATATTACTCTTAAGGAACAGTTTTGTAGCCCAGACATTGAACTATTAGCCGTTAGCCTGAGACCCTACTATTTGCCGAGGGAATTCACGGCGGCCATTGCTGTTATTGTTTACATCCTGCCTTCCGCGGACGCAAACACAGCGTGTGACGTCATCCACTCTGCTATCCCGAGGTTACAGACAGCGCATCCCAGTGCTTTCTTTGCTATTTCGGGGGATTTTAACCATACATCTCTCTCTTCAACGCTGCCCACGTTCAAACAGTTTGTGAAGTGCCCAACCAGGAATAATAAAACTCTGGACTTGTTACATGCTAATGTGAAGGACGCATACAACTCCACTGCACTCTCTCCCCTCGGTAGATCGGATCACAACCTTGTCCACCTCATTCCACACTACAGGCCTTTGGTCCAACAGCAGCCTGCGACCACCAGGACCATTAGGAGATGGTCCCTGGAGGCAAATGAGGCCCTACAGGGCTGCTTTGAAACAACAGACTGGGATGTGCTTTGTGAGGCTCATGGGGAGGACATCGATGGACTCACTGACTGCATAACGGACTATATACATTTTTGTGTAGACAACACTGTACCCACCAGGAAGGTACGCTGTTTTCCAAAACAATAAACCCTGGGTCACCAGCGACCTGAAGGCCCTGCTGAATGAGAAGAAGAGGGCCTTCAAGGAGAGGGACAAGGACAAGGTCAAATTGAAATGTGTCCAGAGGGAGCTGAAGTTGCGGATTGCTGAGGGGAAGAGAGTGTATAAGGAGAAGATGGAGGACAAGCTGAGGCAGAGCCAGGTGAGAGAGGTGTGGAAGGTTATGAGAAATATCACTGGCTTCAAAAAGTCAAACAGTGGGCAGACGGACGGGACCCAGGACAGAGCCAATGAGCTGAACAAATTTTTTGGATACTGGCCCTGTCCACCTCCCTTCCAGCTCCCCAGGCCACACACCCTCATGGCTGTCCCACCCCCACTCTGCCCACAACACCTCTGCTGAGACAATCAGTGACCCCTCCTCCACCCCTGCTCCCCCTGGACTGATCCTCAACACCCCCCTTCCCCCCACCTCCCCACCGGGGCTGACTTTCACCACCAACCAAGTGAAGAGAGAGCTGGAGAGACTAAATCTGTGGAAAGCAGTGGGCCCTGATAGCATCAGCCCAAGGGTGCTTAGGGTCTGTGCTGACCAACTGTGTGGAATACTCCAGCGTCACTTCAACCTTAGTCTGAGCCTAGAAAGGGTCCCTGTGCTGTGGAAAACATCCTGC
>CM042389.1:29829078-29836578 GCA_023634145.1 Thymallus thymallus | reverse complement strand
ACACCGACACACCATCAGACACACCGACACACCGTCTCTAGACAGTGGCACACCGTCAGACACACCGACACACCGTCTCTAGACAGTGACACACCGTCAGACACACCGACACACCGTCTCTAGACAGTGACACACCGTCAGACACACCGACACACCGTCTCTAGACAGTGACACACCGTCAGACACACCGACACACCATCAGACACACCGACACACCGTCTCTAGACAGTGGCACACCGTCAGACACACCGACACACCGTCTCTAGACAGTGACACACCGTCAGACACACCGACACACCGTCTCTAGACAGTGACAGTGCAGATAAAACCCGAACCTGTAGCATCACTCAGATACGGACTTACACACACACACGCCTCATGGAAACATCTGTCCTCAATAGTAATACAAATATGTACAAATACAGTATATCCTGTCCATGAGTTTAAAAGCTCTTGTTCCATCATTACTCTCTCTTGTGACATTCTGGGTGAATGCATCCTTTGCCAACCTCTGGTCTCACATTAGAATCAAATTCAATAAAATGTTATTGGTCACATACACGTGGTTAGCAGATGTTATTGAGAAATGCTTGTGCTTCTCCGACAGTGCAGTAATATCTAACAAGTACTATCTAACAGTTACACAACATATACCCAAATACACACATATACAGCGGGTGAAATAAGTATTGAACACGTCACCATTTTTCTCAGTAAATATATTTCCAAAGGTGCTATTGACATGAACTTTTCACCAGATGTTGTTAACAACCCAAGTAATCCATGCATACAAAGAAACCAAAACAAATAAGTTCAGAAATTAAGTTATGTGTAATAATGTGAAATGACACAGGGAAAAAGTATTGAACACATGAAGAAAGGGAGGTGCAAAAAGGCATGGAAAGCCAAGACAACAGCTGAAAACTATCAGTAATTAAAAAGCAATCCAGCCCGCTGTCAGTGCAAATTAATATCAGCTGGTTCAGTCCCAACTGATGGCCTACAAAAAGGTCTCATTGCCAAGGTGTCACACAAGACACATCTCATGATGGGTAAAAGCAAAGAGCTGTCTCAAGACCTTCACAACCTAATTGTTGCAAAACAAAATGATGGCATTGGTTATAGGCGCATTTCTAAGCTTTTGAATGTTCCAGTGAGCACTGTTGGGGCCATAATACGGAAGTGGAAAGACAATAATTTCACCATAAATTTGCCTCGAACAGGTGCTCCTCGCAAGATTTCTGACAGAGGAGTGAAAAGAATAATCAGAAGAGTTGTCCAAGAGCCAAGGACCACTTGTGGAGAGCTTCAAAAAGACCTGCAATTAGCAGGTACTGTTGTCTCAAAGAAAACAGTAAGTAATGCACTCCACCGCCATGGCCTGTATGCACGCTCACCACGCAAGACTCCTTTGCTGAAAAAAAAGCATGTTGAAGCTCGTTTAAAGTTTGTTGCTCAACATTTGGAAAAGCCAGTGAAATACTGGGAGAATGTGGTCAGATGAGAGCAAAATTGAACTGTTTGGATGTCATAATACACACCATGTTTGGAGGAGAAATGGCACTGCACATCACCCTAAAAACACCATACCAACAGTGAAGTTTGGAGGTGGGAACATCATGGTGTGGGGCTGCTTTTCAGCAAATGGTACTGGCAAACTTCACATAATTGAAGGAAGGATGAATGGGCAAATTTACCGAGACATTCTTGACAAAAATTTGCTGCCATCTACCAGGATGATGAAGATGAAACGAGGGTGGACATTTCAGCAAGACAATGATCCCAAACACACAGCCAAGGAAACTCTCAATTGGTTTCAAAGAAAGAAAATAAAGCTGCTAGAATGGCCCAACCAATCACCTGACTTAAATCCCATTGAAAATCTATGGAAAGAACTGAAGATCAAGATTCATAGAAGAGGCCCACGGAACCTTCAAGATTTGAAGACTGTTTGTGTGGAAGAATGGGCCAAAATCACACCAGAGCAATGCATGCGACTAGTTTCTCCATACAGGAGGCGTCTTGAAGCTGTCATTACCAACAAAGGCTTTTGTACAAAGTATTAAATAAATATCGGTAAGTGTGTTCAATACTTTTTCCCTGTGTCATTTCACATTATTATACATAACTTAATTTCTGAACTTATTTGTGTTGGTTTCTTTGTATGTATGGATTACTTGGGTTGTTAACAACATCTGGTGAAACGTTCATGTCAATAGCACCTTTGGAAATATATTTACAGAGAAAAATGGTGACGTGTTCAATACTTATTTCACCCGCTGTATACATAAATGTCAGGGCGGCATTGGAAGTGGCATAGTAAGCTCTATAGTATGCAGTATACACATAAGAGATTGGTGATGCAGTATGTAAACATGATTAAGTGATTAAGATACTGTAGAATAGTGTAGAGTGCAGTTTATACATATGAGATGAGTAGTGCAAGATACGGAAACATTATTAAAGTGTTTCATTTCCTTAAAGTGGCCAGTGATTTCTAATCAGTGTCTATAGGCAGCCACCTCTGGTGTGTTAGTGATGGCTGTTTAGCAGTCTGATGGCCTTGAGATAGAAGCTGTTTTTCAGTCTCTCGGTCCCAGCTTTGATGCACCTGTACTGACCTCGCCTTCTGGATGTTAGCGGGGTGAACAGGCAGTGGCTCGGGTGTTTGATGTCTTTGATGATCTTTTTTGGCCTTCCTGTGGCAACGGGTGCTGTAGGTGTCCTGGAGGGCGGGAAGTTTGCCCCCCGGTAATGCGTTGGGCAGACTTCACCACTCTCTGGAGAGCTTTGTGGTTATGGGGGTGCAGTTGTCGTACCAGGCGGTGATGCAGCCCGACAGGATGCTCTCAATTATCTGTAGATGTTTGTGAGGGTTTAAGGTGTTAAGCCAAATTTCTTTAGCCTCCTGAGGTTGAAGAGGTTCTGTTGCGCCTTCTTCACCACACTGTCTGTTTGGATGGTCTATTTCAGTTTATCAGTGATGTGTACGCCGAGGAACTTGAAGTTTTCCAAACTCCCAGAGCCCTCACCTCCTCCCTGTAGGCTGTCTCGTCATTGTTGGTAATCAAGCCTACTACTGTTGTGTCGTCTGCAAACTTGATGATTGAGTTGGAGGCGTGCTTGGCCACGCAGTCATGGGTGAACAGGGAGTACAGGAGGGGTCTGAGCACGCACCCTTGTGGGGCCCCTGTGTTGAGGATAAGCAAGGAGGAGGTGTTGTTTCCTACCTTCACCACCTGGAGGGCGCCCCGTCAAAAATTCCAGGATTCAGTTGCACAGAGCGGGGTTCAGACCCAGGGCCTTGAGCTTAATGATGAGCTTGGAGGGTACTATGGTGTTGAATGCTGAGCAATAGTCAATAAACAGCATTCTTACATAGGTATGCCTCTTATCCAGATAGGATAGGGCAGTGTGTAATGTGGTGGCGATTGCATCATCTGTGGATCTGTTGGGGCGGTAAGCAAATTGAAGGGGGTCTAGGGTGGCAGGTAAGGTGGAGGTGATATGATCCTTGACTAGTCTCTCAAAGCACTTCATGATGACAGAGGTGATGCTACGGGGCGATGGTCATTAAGTTCAGTTACCTTTGCCTTCTTAGGTACAGGAACAATGGTGGCCATCTTGAAACATGTGGGGACAGCAGACTGGGATAGGGAGATCTGTAAACACTCCAGCCAGCTGATCTGTGCATCCTCTGAGGATGCGGCTAGGGATACCATCTGGGCCAGCAGCCTTGCGAGGGTTAACATGCTTAAATGTCTTACTTACGTCGGCCAATGAGAAGGAGAGCCCACAGTCCTTGGTAGCGGGCCGCGTCGGTGGCACTGTATTATCCTCAAAGTGAGTGAAAAAGGTGTTCAGCCTGTCTGGAAGCAAGACGTTGGTGTCCGTGAAGAAGGTGTTCAGCCTGTCTGGAAGCAAGACGTTGGTGTCCGTGAAGAAGGTGTTCAGCCTGACAGGAAGCGAGACGTCGGTGTCCGTGAAGACGGTGTTCAGCCTGTCAGGAAGCAAGACGTCGGTGTCCGTGAAGACGGTGTTCAGCCTGTCTGGAAGCAAGACGTCGTGTCCGTGACGTGGCTGGTTTTCCTTTTATAATCTGTGATTGTCTGTAGTCCCTGCCACATGCGTCTGGTGTCTGATCCATTGAACTGTGACTCAACTTTATCCCTATACCGACATTTAGCAGCTTGATTGCCTTGCAGAGGAAATAACTACACTGTTTGTATTCTTCCATATTCACAGTCTTCTTACTCTGGTTAAAGGTGGTGGTTCACGTCTTCAGTTTTGCGCGAATGCTTCCATTTATCCACAGTCACAGTGGGTACAACATCTCCTATGCACTTCCTTATAAACTCATTCACTGTGTCTGCATATATGTCACATTAGGGTGGGTGTGTGTGTGTGTGCGTGACACTGGTGTCACATTAGGGTGTGTGTGTGTGACACTGGTGTCACATTAGGGTGTGTGTGTGACACTGGTGTCACATTAGTCATACAAGTTCCTGGGTGTCCATATGGACAACAGACTGGAATGGGCTGGTAACACCGGGGCCCTGTACCAAAAAGGGCCAGAGCCGACTCTACTTTCTGAGGAGGCTCAGGTCCTTCAACGTGTGCAGTAAACTACTGCATACCTTCTACCAGTCTGTGGTGGCCAGTGCCATCTTTTTTGCAGTGGTGTGCTGGGGAGCAAACATCAAAGCCGGTGATGCTTCTCGGGTAAATAAGCTGATCAGGAAGGCTAGCTCTGTCCTGGGGATGAGCCTTGACACTCTAGAGGAGGTGGCGGAGAGACGGATCCTGGCCAAACTGCTGGCCATCATGGACAACGTCACCCACCCTCTGCACGCTATGGTTATGACGCAGAGGAGCACTTTCAGTCACAGACTGATCCCACCACGGTGTGCCAGAGAGCGCTACAGGAGGTCCTTCCTGCCGGCGGCTATGAGACTATATAATGCCTCACCGGGGTGCCGTGCCGTCGGCAACATAGATCTGGAACTGTTGGGGTGCTAGGACCTAGTTTAACAATTATGCATCCATCCGTGAGTAACTCTGGTCCGTCAGCACTCATCCACTCAGGACCTATTTATTCATACAGGTCTGTATATACATACTCATGTACAGTTGTTATATTATATCACATGCAATATTGTAAGTAATTATTGGACGTAGGCATTCACTCAGGAATGCATATTAGTATCCTGCCAGTTGCACCTTTTCTCATTGCTTTTAGTATATCGAATGTGCAATAAGTGCAGTTGTCTGTAATTAAACCCTGCACACTAAGGACTGTATTTTAAGGGAATTACTATTATTACCCCAAATGATATCATACACACATTTAGCTATTAAAGTATCTCTTCCTGTCATTTACCTGTACAGTTTGTGTAAACATGCAAGTATTCACTTATCTGTTAATATAACTGTATACCTAACTGTACAGCTAATTTAACCATGCAAAATGTTCACTTACCTGTTCACTTACCCAGTCTGTCTATTAAGTAAACTATTATTACCCTCGCTCATATCATACACATTTTTAGCTACTGAAGTATTTCTCTGCCATCGACCTGTATAGTATACTTAACCATCCAACATCCACCAATGTATAGTGTACATATTCAGCCAACCACCCATACTATGCAATGTCCTTTTATAGCTTTTTTTTGCACTCCAGATATCTTGTATTTCTATACTTTTTCATACTGCCGCTCTATGTATCATGTACCGTGTATCTGTCTTTTGTGTACTTTCGTTGTGGCATTTTGCACCTGCCCTGTGTTTTGTTGTAGCTGCTTGACAATGAAATTTCCCCCCCGGGGGATCAATAAAGTATCTATCTATCTATCTATCTATCTATCTATCTATCTATCTATCTATCTATCTATCTATCTATCTATCTATCTATCTATCTATCTATCTATCTATCTATCTATCTATCTATCTATCTATCTATCTATCAGGGGTGTGTGTGTGTGACACTGGTGTCACATTAGGGTGTGTGTGTGTGACACACTGGTGTCACATTAGGGTGTGTGTGTGTGTGACACTGGTGTCACATTAGGGTGTGTGTGTGTGACACTGGTGTCACATTAGGGTGTGTGTGTGTGTGTGTGACACTGGTGTCACATTAGGGTGTGTGTGAGTGTGTGTGACACTGGTGTCACATTAAGGTGTGTGTGAGTGTGTGTGACACTGGTGTCACATTAGGGTGTGTGTGTGTGTGTGTGACACTGGTGTCACATTAGGGTGTGTGTGTGTGTGACACTGGTGTCACATTAGGGTGTGTGTGAGTGTGTGTGACACTGGTGTCACATTAGAGTGTGTGTGAGTGTGTGTGACACTGGTGTCACATTAGGGTGTGTGTGTGTGACACTGGTGTCACATTAGGGTGTGTGTGTGTGACACTGGTGTCACATTAGGGTGTGTGTGTGTGACACTGGTGTCATATTAGACAATGCCAGTGTGGCATTGGGTAGGGTGTCCACCACTCTGCCCAGAGTGGGCGAAAACGAGCTTTGGTGATGAAATTTCACTTCCTTGTGCTATAAAATACATTTTACCAAGACATAGGATTCTTCAAGTTCTGAATGTTTCAGTGGTGATATCAAAACAGTCGGATTTCCTCCAATAATAATTACAGAGCTATGTTGACAGAGCCGCTTTCTCTTTTAAGGATGTTACATGTTGTAGCACGTCTCAAAAAGCAGAACTAAAATGACACGAGCTGAATTAAATGTAAAAGACTACTAAAACACGTCTCAAACCGCTAACTATCTCTGGTCTGTTGTATGTCCTCCAGATATCTGGACCAGATATTTAATTGTGATTGTTTGGTCTGGTGTATGTCCTCCAGATATCTGGACCAGATATTTAATTGTGATTGTTTGGTCTGTTGTATGTCCTCCAGATATCTGGACCAGATATTTAATTGTGATTGTTTGGTCTGTTGTATGTCCTCCAGATATCTGGACCAGATATTTAATTGTGATTGTTTGGTCTGTTGTATGTCCTCCAGATATATGGACCAGATATTTAATTGTGATTGTTTGGTCTGGTGTATGTCCTCCAGATATCTGGACCAGATATTTAATTGTGATTGTTTGGTCTGGTGTATATCCTCCAGATATCTGGACCAGATATTTAATTGTGATTGTCTGGTCTGTTGTATGTCCTCCAGATATCTGGACCAGATATTTAATTGTGATTGTTTGGTCTGGTGTATGTCCTCCAGATATCTGGACCAGATATTTAATTGTGATTGTTTGGTCTGTTGTATGTCCTCCAGATATCTGGACCAGATATTTAATTGTGATTGTTTGGTCTGTTGTATGTCCTCCAGATATCTGGACCAGATATTTAATTGTGATTGTTTGGTCTGTTGTATGTCCTCCAGATATATGGACCAGATATTTAATTGTAATTGTTTGGTCTGGTGTATGTCCTCCAGATATCTGGACCAGATATTTAATTGTGATTGTTTGGTCTGGTGTA
>CM042389.1:29671578-29824078 GCA_023634145.1 Thymallus thymallus | reverse complement strand
GGCATGCTATGAGCTGGTGTTGCTGTAACATGGTCTGCTTTCCCGCCACCCACCCAGCCTTCACCTGTTTGGGCTCTGCTTTTGTTTTGGTCAGGGGGATTTGGACAGGGTACTTTGCTCACGGCCTGTAATTATGATGCGCAAAGGAGCAGAGCCTAATGGCAAGACTAGTGTATTACATGTATTGTTATCTTACAAAAGGTTCAACTAATATGAGATGTTTCCTGTCTGAACATCCTCACACACACACACACACACACACACACACACACACACACACACACACACACACACACACACACACACACACACACACACACACACACACACATTTGCTCTGGTGGGCTAAAGCCAAACGTCTGGAAGTGGACTTCACATCTGCATCCTGTTAAACTCATTAATAACACACCTCCAAACACAACACTACACACACACACACACACCTCCAAACACAACACTACACACACACACACCTCCAAACACAACACTACACACACACACACACCTCCAAACACAACACTACACACACACTACACCTCCAAACACAACACTACACACACACTACACCTCCAAACACAACACTACACACACACACACACCTCCAAACACAACACTACACACACACACACCTCCAAACACAACACTACACACACACACACCTCCAAACACAACACTACACACACACCTCCAAACACAACACTACACACACACACACCTCCAAACACAACACAACACACACACACCTCCAAACACAACACTACACACACACACACCTCCAAACACAACACAACACTACACACACACACACCTCCAAACACAACACCACACACACACACACACACACCTCCAAACACAACACTACACACACACACACACCTCCAAACACAACACTACACACACACACACCTCCAAACACAACACTACACACACACACACACACCTCCAAACACAACACTACACACACACACACACACCTCCAAACACAACACTACACACACACACCTCCAAACACAACACTACACACACACACACCTCCAAACACAACACTACACACACACACACACACACCTCCAAACACAACACTACACACACACACACACACCTCCAAACACAACACTACACACACACACACACCTCCAAACACAACACTACACACACACACACACCTCCAAACACAACACTACACACACACACACACACCTCCAAACACAACACTACACACACACACACCTCCAAACACAACACTACACACACACACACACCTCCAAACACAACACTACACACACACTACACCTCCAAACACAACACTACACACACACTACACCTCCAAACACAACACTACACACACACACACACCTCCAAACACAACACTACACACACACACACCTCCAAACACAACACTACACACACACACACCTCCAAACACAACACTACACACACACCTCCAAACACAACACTACACACACACACACCTCCAAACACAACACAACACACACACACCTCCAAACACAACACTACACACACACACACCTCCAAACACAACACAACACTACACACACACACACCTCCAAACACAACACCACACACACACACACACACACCTCCAAACACAACACTACACACACACACACACCTCCAAACACAACACTACACACACACACACCTCCAAACACAACACTACACACACACACACACACCTCCAAACACAACACTACACACACACACACCTCCAAACACAACACTACACACACACACACACACACCTCCAAACACAACACTACACACACACACACACACCTCCAAACACAACACTACACACACACACACACCTCCAAACACAACACTACACACACACACACACCTCCAAACACAACACTACACACACACACCTCCAAACACAACACTACACACACACACACCTCCAAACACAACACTACACACACACTACACACACACACACACACACACACATTCTGACCCCAACCCTAACTGCGAAGTTCCAGGCCAAGGTAAAGACAATTGTTTAGGGATTCACTTAAACTGAGAATTCCTTTCTAACATGACCATATGTTCTTTGTGTGGTCACTATATCTTCTGTCTATTCACTGGCACACGTGTTGTAATATAAATCTGAAGCTTGGTGTGTTCTTACTGTAATCCCATCTCCATGTTGTGTCCGTTAGTTAATTTGGCGTGAGGCAGGCTTCTGGGAGAAGTTAACTCACTGCTGCTGTGGCTCTGAATGCAGCGGCTGTATAAAAGTCAGAGCAGAACGCATAGCTAATTTATGAGTTACTTGTATTTTCTCTGTATCACACTAGGCGTAACAAATACACTGTCCCACTAAACACTATCAACTCCAGGCCCCAAAGCCAAAGATACAGAATGTACCATTATGCCACCAGCATGAGGTTAAAGCACAGGAAGTTTGCACAGATTTCCGTATCACTTTGATTTAGGTCGAGAGATGTAGAGGAAACTCGGCTTGCCGGGGAGGGTCATAAATCAAATCCACACACACTCCCAATTAATTTGTTCATCGTCAGACACTCCCGCTTTCCCTTTCTCCTCCTTGCACCATACATGCCTTCAACAATCCAACACACTCTCCCACGGTCACAGTGCGCGCTGGACTGGTATCGATATCGTTCATCATGGATTTGAAACTCTTGGCGGTGATGTCCGTGCTTGCTGTGGTGACATGCGCTCCTTTCTCACAAGGTAGGCTACTTTGGATGACTTTAGCTGTTATTTGTTACTCAAATAAAGCATTGTGTGGAGGTTTTCTACACCCTCGCCGGGTGGTTCTGTGTGCTGCATGTTCTGTGGCGGTTTTAGTGAGACGTGCAGCTGCTGATTTTTGACTTTCTGCTGTTTATCCCACTATCAGCTAAATTAGTCACTAATAATAATAATAATAATAATAATACGCCGTTCATAGTTTACACCATGCTTGAGCTACATGGAATTCGATAAAGCACGATAAAGCACTGTCCAGAGTGGCTGAAAACGCACTTTGGTGATGAAATATAACTTCCTTATGTTATAAAATACATTTTAATATGATTATTTGTGTTCTGAAAAGTTCAGTGGGATATTTCTCTAATATTTCATTAACAGTATATACAAAAAGTCAGATTTCGTAACCTAATTCGACCGAGCTGTACGCTCAATGCTCCGTTGATATTTCACAGAGATATGCTTGTTTTTGTGAGAGATTTTCAAAAAAAAGAACCGGAATTTTGCATTAATGTTAAAAGCATATATTAAAATATGAAAATATTACATGTCATGTCTCAAAATCGATATCTATCTTACCTCTGTATTGTTTTATGTCCCGCGGATTGGAGAAGAAAGATGCCCAATCCTGGCAGGTAGCCTTTATTCTCGCAGTCCAGCTTGTTTGTCATCCTTTTGAAGCCGTCTTTGCAGACTGTGTTAATAGGAACCATGTCTTTGGCTATGTGATACATCCATGTGTATGTGGGATGTTTTTCCGTACCTTACACTTGAAAATACATCTGCAATCAATGCCTGTTTAAGGTAGGTGGTTCTGCTGCTGTCTTATGTATTTTTTTAACCATGAAATCTTCATCTGACATACCCAAATCTAACTCCCTGTAGCTCAGGACCTAGGAGAATATAACACATTATATCTGGTTAAAGATCATATAAATGCGTTTTAAATGTTTTGTTGTTGTTGCATCATCTTTGAAACGCAAGAAAATGGCCAGACAGTGATGTAGGATTCTAGGTGTAATGTAGATGTTGTCCACCAGATGGCAGCAGTGTGTGTGCAACGTTTCAGACTGATCCAGTGAGGAATTACATCACTACACAATATGTTGTATCAAGTCTAGCAGGAGTTTTCCCAAATGGGCCGAATTTGTCAATCTATACATTTTCAAGTACATAACTATAGAGAACATACACAAATGCTATGGTAATAAAACATTTAAGTTTACACACTCCCAGGAATGTCATACACGATGGATCATTAGCTTCCCTACAGAAAAGACACTAACCTTTACACATCTAGATGGCCGGGCGGGGGGGTCTGGAGCCAGAGACAGCTGTGGGGTCAAACTGTAGAACCCAGTTCCTACATTTGCTGAATGTAAGTACATTATATACCTTCAGAGGTGAATGCACCAAACCAGTCGTCGTGATAAAAGTGTTCTGTTGTTGTGAACTATCCTCAAACAATAGCATGGTATTTTTAGCTGTAATAGCTACTGTAAATTGGATACTGCAGTTAGATTAACGAGAATTTAAGCTTTCTGCCCATATAAGACATGTCTATGTCCCGGAAAGTTGGCTGTTGTTTACAACACCATTCTAGTCACATATTGTATACTGAGCAGCAACCGTCCCGGTATGGGGACACCGATCCCATAGAGGTTTTAACGTCCCGGTATGGGGACACCGATCCCATAGAGGTTTTAACGTCCCGGTATGGGGACACCGATCCCATAGAGGTTTTAATGTCCCGGTATGGGGACACCGATCCCGTAGAGGTTTTAACGTCCCGGTATGGGGACACCGATCCCGTAGAGGTTTTAACGTCCCGGTATGGGGACACCGATCCCGTAGAGGTTTTAACGTCCCGGTATGGGGACACCAATCCCGTAGAGGTTTTAACGTCCCGGTATGGTGACACCGATCCCGTAGAGGTTTTAACGTCCCGGTATGGGGACACCGATCCCGTAGAGGTTTTAACGTCCCGGTATGGGGACACCGATCCCATAGAGGTTTTAACGTCCCGGTATGGGGACACCGATCCCTATACGTAGGGGAAGGTTATTATTTTTCAAATGATTGAATACATTTGTCTTGTTGCCTCGTGTCTTCCCCACAACTCTTACATGATGACCAGAACACTCGTGTGTGTGTGTGTGTGTGTGTGTGTGTGTGTGTGTGTGTGTGTGTTGATTTTGTCCATCCATCAGGACACGCAGGTTGAAATATCAAAACAAACTCTGAACCAACTATATTCATTTTGGGACAGGTTGAAAAAGCATTAAACATGTACGGCAATTTAGCTAGCTAGCTAATTTAGCTATTGCAGCGCTTCATGCGTCAAAAATAGAACCAAGTTATATTTTAGCGCCTGGCTACGCAGACGCTCGTTGACACGCGAGCGGTGTGTTCAGCATGTAAACCTCATATGGTACTGTCTCTCCTCACCAGCATCGAACGCTTTTGATTGGCCTGCATGTGCATGACATGCAGAGTGAGAGAGCCGGCTTGTGATTGGTCAGCGTCCTCTGTGCATGTCGAGAGTAACTTCTCTTTGGAGAAGTTACTGCAGTCTAGTTTTTGTTTTATTAACGAGTGTTAAAGAAAGGAGAACATTTGCAAGCATTTTGCAATATGGATATTGCTCATGTCAATATCGCAATATCGATCTGAATTAAAATAACCATGCAGCCCTACCTCCAGCCGAACTGACATGATGCTGTGCAATTTTCCATTTTGAGATCACTTTTTTTCTCTGGCCTCCATTGATTTAGCCTTAATTTTGGCCATCCTAAAATGGTAAAAACTCAAAACTCTTATTACACAATTAACATAATTTACCCATTGGTCAAGATATGCATTTTTGATTAGACTCCCTAGCATGTATTTGGTTTGTAGCGGCCCTAGCATAATAATTTAATTAGTTATAGAATGCCAACTTTTTTAATGTTATTTATTACATCTGGTTTCATTGAAAGAGTGCTCCGGGTTAAACATTTATTTTGTATATTCATTGGCTAGTTCCACGTTCACTTTCTTATAGCCTATGAAAATCATTTTATTTTCAAATAAACTGTTCAAATGAATGGCTCTTAGACTCTCATATTCCCCATGAGCAGGAATAACAAGTAGCCTAGACCTGGCATTTATAGGCTACCCGTCGTGCATAAAGGTACACCACCAGGGCAAGACAACTCCAGCAGTGTGTGCATGTGGCACTTTCTATAAACTAGGTTACCAGTGAGGTACCTACACTTGATAAGTAATTGTTAATAATCTACCAATTTATTTTCATGTAATTCCATTAAGATATAAGGGGATCATAGCTATAGTCAATAACATTCACGAGTTGATGAAAAACCTATTTATTATGGTCAGTGTCTTGACGGATTTGTCTAAAATCTTGTGGCATAAAAAGTGTAAGTTGTCGTTATATCATATATTAAGCGTTAATCAGTTATATTTGACCTTGAACTTGAACCCTGTAAGAATCTTAGATCTAGCTGACAGTTTGTTGTATAGCGCTCTCAGAAAAGCAGCATCCTTATGTTATGGGGTGAAAACAATTTTCATGGGCACACAAATCCAAAATAATAAATGGGGTTGCAAAATTGAATGCTTATAACCGAAAGCGTCACCTTACCTTGATGCTTAAAACCTAAATCAAAACAGTCCTTAACGTGGTTCTTCAATAAATAGCATAATACTTTTTGGACTCTCATTTGGTTTCCAGCTGATTAGTTACGTCGTTATATTTTCACACATCATCATCTGATCCAGGAAGGAATTTTCTGAATGACAGTCAAGTGACGAGCAGCTGTTGTGACAGCGCATGCCGTTTCGGTAGACCGTGCAACACTATTTGTTAAAGATTTTAGGTCACATGATCCCCTAAAACAGAGTATTTTACTGATGGAAGGAACTTAATCATTTGGTAGTCCTGCTGATCCAGGCACAACTGTCTTCACCGGCGTAACGAATGAGACACCAAAATATTCTGGACATTCCTCACAAACACCTTTTTTCCAGCACTTGTATAGTGTGATTCCCTGCGTTCGGGGATGGGACAAGCAGAGACCAGGAAATCAACCTCACTCCTCCCTAAATATTGTTGTAGTTACAAAAAAATAACACGTGATTACCCCCAAATACATCACTGAGGGTAAAATCAGGAAGATATCCATACCTAGCTAAAATTCTAATGTAAGGATATTGAACTCAAATGATGCCCAACGATTAACCAGAGCAGTAGCTGACTAAAGGCTTCTAAACTTGCAGTGAGTACAGGGCAAAACAGACCAAGTACATGGAAATACTCAACCATTAAAGGTTTGAGACTTGCTACCACTCCAATCTGTCCCCTATACACATCCTACCACTTATCAGAGAGAGAGTGTGTGTACTAACACACAGAGGCTGCTGTTCAGAGAAGTGTAATCAACCAACCTGCTGTCGGTTGATTGTTGTAACAATTATTATCTTAAATTTTTGTAATTATTTTAAAGGTTTTAAATAAAATTTTAAAAAATTGTCTGAGCTTCATGCGTCTCAACCGACAGCAGGTTGGTGTCTGAAACAGGACATTCTAATATACAGTAGGCATAAGCTATTACTGTAAAGAAATACAGTATGTTAGAGTAATATTTACAGGAGGCTTTCAATTACAGTTAAAAACAGTATTTTTCAGCATTTTACCCATAATGCAGTGCAATATACAGCATAAATTCTGTAAAATACATTTAAGGTATTTTACAGTGCATTCTACAGTGTTTTACTGTGGAAATTACCAAAAAGTCTTACAGTGTAGGATAACATGAATGTTCTCGATGCTCCTCTCTGACAGTATTTTTCACTAGGCCTTGTGTTCTCTCCTGGTTTCTGAGACAATGAGGTGGTGTTTTCATGTTCTCCACGTATCTCTTGATGTTACTGTATATTATATTGATGTTCTCTGTTCCACCCCTCTTCAGCTAAGCCCATCAGTATGATGGAGAGGTGCTGGTGTCGTTCTACAGTTAACACCGTCGCCCAGCGCAACATCCGAGAACTGAAGTTCCTACACACACCCAACTGCCCCTTCCAAGTGATGTGAGTACCTCGCCAACACACACATGCACAGGTTATAGGCAAGATCATGCACTAAAAGGGGTGACAGGTCTCTCCTTCTGATTGGACATGTCACACCATCAATCCCATGGAGCTGACAGCCCAGTGAAAGGAGTTCCTGAGGCGCACACACACACACACTCTCTCTCTCACACTCTCACACACACACACACACACACACACACACCCTCTCTCTCACACACCCTCTCTCTCACACACCCTCTCACTCACACTCTCACTCTCACTCTCACACACACACACACACACACACACACACACACACACACACACACACACACACACACACACACACACACACACACACACACACACACACAGGTTACAGGCAAGCTCATGCACACACACTCCCAATACCTCCTGGCACTAAAAGGGGTGACAGGTCTCTCCTTCTGGTCGGACATTTCACACCATCAATCCCATGGAGTTGACGGCCCAGTGAAAGGAGTTCCTGAGGCGCACACACACTCACTGCTGATGCCCTTGTCATTGTCCATTCTGTAAGCGATGCACGCATAATTCGACCCATCCATAGGAAGCGTATTGTGAAAACAGAGTGTGTGTGAGGGGTAAAAACAATAATAGCAGATCTAAATAGTTGGCCTGTGTTCTCAGACACTCTGGCTTTCCTCTATCTGATACTGTTCAACATTATGAGATCGGTGTGTGTGCGTGTGTGTGTGTGTGTGTGTGTGTGTGTGTGTGTGTGTGTGTGTGTATGGCGAGAGGTGGGGTGTGTGTGTGTGTGTGTGTGTGTGTGTGTGTGTGTGTGTGTGTGTGTGTGTGGCGAGAGGTGGGGTGTGTGTGTGTGTGTGTGTGTGTGTTTGTGTGTGTGTGTGTGTGTGTGTGTGTGTGTGTGTGTGTGTGTGTGTGTATGTGTGTGTGTGTGTTGAGAGGTGGGGTGTGGGGTGTGTGTGTGTGTGTGTGTTGAGAGGTGGGGTGTGGGGTGTGTGTGTGTGTGTGTGTGTGTGTGTGTGTGTGTGTGTGTTGAGAGGTGGGGTGTGTGTGTGTGTGTGTGTGTGTGTGTGTTGAGAGGTGGGGTGTGTGTGTGTGTGTGTGTGTGTGTGTGTGTGTGTGTGTGTGTGTGTGTGTGTGTGTGTGTGTGTTGAGAGGTGGGGTGTGGGGTGTGGGGTGTGTGTGTGTGTGTGTGTGTGTGTGTGTGTGTGTTGAGAGGTGGGGTGTGTGTGTGTGTGTGTGTGTGGCGAGAGGTGGGGTGTGTGTGTGTGTGTGTGTGTGTGTGTGTGTATGGCGAGAGGTGGGGTGTGTGTGTGTGTGTGTGTGTGTGTGTGTGTGTGTGTGTGTGTTGAGAGGTGGGGTGTGTGTGTGTGTGTGTGTGTATGGCGAGAGGTGGGGTGTGTGTGTGTGTGTGTGTGTGTGTGTGTGTGTGTGTGTGTGTGTGTGTGTGTGTGTGTGTGTGTGTGTGTGTGTGTTGAGAGGTGGGGTGTGTGTGTGTGTGTGTGTGTGTGGCGAGAGGTGGGGTGTGTGTGTGTGTGTGTGTGTGTATGGCGAGAGGTGGGGTGTGTGTGTGTGTGTGTCTGTGTGTGTGTGTGTGTGTGTGTGTGTGTGTGTGTGTGTGTGTGTGTGTGTGTGTGTGTGTGTGTGTGTGTGTGTGTGTGTGTGTGTTGAGAGGTGGTGTGTGTATGTTTAGCAGTAATAGATGAGAGCTTGGCATGCTTCAATGTGATTTCAGCACAGCTGTGATATGGTCATCAGTACAAGGCGCTGGACAACACACTTCAAGCACTGACCCCCCCACATAGAGACGTGATCTAACCCATGACCCGTCAGAGGTTATTCTGGACAGTAGCTACACGGTTAGGGTTCTTCCATCAAATCCCTGTACTTACCAATCTTCAACTGTCTATCATTAAAACCAATACAGCTAAATGCCTAAACCGCTCCAGGAATTCCCATCTGTGACACTTTTAAATCTCCACTTCTCTACTGTGTGTATCTGCAGATAATTTGTCTACATCTGAAACGTATCTCCTCCAAGGGGACTGTTTAACAAGCCAGCAGCATACCACCCTGCATCCCACTGCTGGCATACCACCCTGCATCCCACTGCAGGCATACCACCCTGCATCCCACTGCAGGCATACCACCCTGCATCCCACTGCAGGCATACCACCCTGCATCCCACTGCTGGCTTGCCACTGATACTAAGCAGGGTTGGTCCTGGTAGGTCCCTGGATGGGAAGCCAGATGCTGCTGGAAGTGATGTTGGGGGATCAGTAGGAGGCAACCTATCTCTGGTGTAAAAACATATCCTAACGCCCCAGGGCTGTGATTGGGGACATTGCCCTTTTTATTTTTATTTATTTATTTCACCTTTATTTAACCAGGTAGGTCAGTTGAGAACAAGTTCTCATTTGCAACTGCGACCTGGTCAAGACAAAGCAAAGCAGTGCGACAAAAAAAACAACAACACAGAGTTACACATTAAACAAACAGTCAAAAACACAATAGAAAATCTATAAACAGAGTGCAAAATGTAGTGCAAAAATGCAGTAAGGTTGGGAGGTAGGACAATAAATAGACTATAGAGTAGAAATAAAATTACAGAATTATCATCATTAACACAGGAATGAAGGATGTGCAAATTATGATGTGCAAATAGAGATACTGGAGTGCAAGATTAGTGAAAAATAAACAAAAATAAATATGGGGATGAGGTAGTAGTGTGGGCTATTTACAGAAGGGCTATATACAGGTGCAGTGATCGATAAGCAGCTTTGACAGCTGATGCTTAAAGTTAGTGAGGGAGATAGGAACCTCTAGCTTCAATGATTTTTGCAATTCGTTCCAGTCATTGGCAGCAGCAAACTGGAAGGAATGGCGGCCAAAGGAGGTGTTGGCTTTGGGGGTGACCAGTGAGATATACCTGCTGGAGCGCATGCTACGGGTGGGTGTTGCTATGGTGACCAGTGAGCTGAGATAGGGCGGGGATTTACCTAATAAAGACTTATAGATGACCTGGAGCCAGTGGGTTTGGCGACGAATATATAGTGACGGCCAGCCAACGAGAGCATACAGGTCGCAGTGGTGGGTAGTGTAAGAGGCTTTGGTGACAAAACGGATGGCACTATGATAGACTACATCCAATTTGCTAAGTAGAGTGTTGGAGGCTAGTTTGTAAATGACATCACCGAAATCAAGGATCGGTAGGATAGTCAGTTTTACAAGGGCATGTTTGGCAGCATGAGTGAAGGAGGCTCTGTTGCGAAATAGGAAGCCAATTCTGGATTTAATTTTGGATTGGAGATGGTTGATGTGAGTCTGGAAGTTGAGTTTATAGTCTAACCAGATGCCTAGGTATTTGTAGGTGTCCACGTATTCTAATTCGGATCCGTCGAGAGTAGTGATGATAGTCCGGTGGGCGGGTGCTGGCATCGTTCGATAGAAAAGCATGCACTTAGTTTTACTAGCGTTTAAGAGCAGTTGTAGGCCACGGAAGGAGTGTTGTATGGCATTGAAGCTTGATTGAAGGTTAGTAAACACAGTATCCAAAGAGGGGCCAGATGTATACAGAATGGTGTCATCTGCGTAGAGATGGATCAGAGAGTCACCAGCAGCGAGAGCGACATCGTTGATGTATATAGAGAAAAGGGTTGGCCCAAGAATTGAACCCTGTGGCACCCCCATAGAGACTGCCAGAGGATCGGACAATAGGCCCTCCGATTTGACACACTGAACTCTGTCTGCAAAGTAGTTAGAGAACCAAGCAAGGCAGTCACTTGAGAAACCAAGGCTGTTGAGTCTGCCAATAAGAATGCGGTGATTGACAGAGTCGAAAGCCTTGGCCAGGTCGATGAAAACGGCTGCACAGTACTGTCTTTTATCGATGGCGGTTATGATATCGTTCAGTACCTTGAGCGTAGCTGAGGTGCACCCATGACCAGCTCGGAAACCAGATTGCATAGCAGAGAAGGTACGGTGGGATTCGAAGTGGTCAGTTATCTGTTTGTTAACTTGGCTTTCGAAAACTTTAGAAAGGCAGGGCAGGATGGATATTGGTCTATAACAGTTTGGGTCTAGAGTGTCTCCTCCTTTGAAGAGGGGGATGACCGCGGCAGCTTTCCAATCTCTAGGGATCTCAGACGATACGAAAGAGAGGTTGAACAAGCTAGTGATAGGTGTTGCAACAATTTTGGCTGATAATTTCAGAAAGAGAGGGTCCAGATTTTCTAGCCCAGCAGATTTGTAGGGGTCCAGACTTAGCAGCTCTTTCAGAACATCAGCTGTCAGGATTTGGGTGAAGGAGAAGCGGGGGGGGCTTGGGCAAGTAGCTGCCGGGGGTGCAGAGCTGTTGACCGGGGTAGGGGTAGTCAGATGAAAAGCATGGCCAGCCGTAGCAAAATGCTTATTGAAATTTTCAATAATCGTGGATTTATCGGTGGTAACAGTGTTTCCGAGCCTCAGTGCAGTGGGCAACTGGGAGGAGGTGCTCTTATTCTCCATGGACTTTACAGTGTCCCAGAACTTTTTGGAGTTAGTACTACAGGAAGCAAATTTCTGTTTGAAAAAGCTGGCCTTTGCTTTTCTAACTGACTGGGTGTACTTGTTCCTGACTTCCCTGAATAGCTGCATATCGCGGGGGCTATTCGATGCTAATGCAGTGCGCCACAGGATGTTTTTGTGTTGGTCTAGTGCAGTCAAGTCTGGGGTGAACCAAGGGCTATATCTATTCTTAGTTCTACGTTTTTTGAAAGGGGCATGCTTATTTAGGATGGTGAGGAAAGCACTTTTAAAGAACAACCAGGCGTCCTCTACTGACGGGATGAGGTCAATATCCTTCCAGGATACCTGGGCCAGATCGAATAGAAAGGCCTGCTCGCAAAAGTGTTTTAGGGAGCGTTTGACAGTGATAAGGGGTGGTCGTTTGGCCGCTGACCCATTGCGAACACAGGCGATGAGGCAGTGATCGCTGAGATCCTGGTTGAAAACAGAGGAGGTGTATTTGGAGGGCAAGTTAGTCAGGATGATATCAATAATGGTACCCATGTTTACGGATTTTGGGTTGTACCTGGTGGGTTCCTTGATAATTTGTGTGAGATTGAGGGCATCTATCTTAGTTTGAAAGACAGCCGGGGTGTTAAGCATATCCCAGTTTAAGTCACCTACCTCTACATCACCAGAGGAACAGAGGAGTAATAGAATTAGTATTCGACTAAGGACTTTAAGAACTGGACGTCTAGTACGTTGGGTACATAGAATAAAAGGAGCAGATTTCTGGGCGTGGTGGAATAGATTCAGGGCATAATTTATAGTCAAGGATATAGAAGGGTGTGAGTTCAGTGGAGGTAAACCTAGGCGTTGGGTAATAAAGAGAGAGGTTGCATCTCTGGAGACACCAGTTAAGCCAGGTGAGGTCTCCGCATGTGTGGGGGGAGGGACAAAAAAGCTATCAGAGCCCAGTTGAGCAGGACTGGGGGCTCTGCAATGAAGTAAAACAATAATAGCTAACCTAAACAACAACAGACAAGGCATATTGAAATAAGAAAGGGGCAGAACATAAAATAAATAAAATGACAGTTAATTAAGAGGGCTAAGACAACGACGGGTAATGGCGATGAATGGACAAAGAGGGTCAGTTAGAAAAAAGTGATGTACTACACACAGGACCTGAGGCCTGGTAGTTAAACAGAAATAAATACCATAAAACCAAACAGTCCTGCAGGCATCAGCTGTGGAGCTGAACAAGCGTGGGATCCGATGAAAAAGCAAAGTGGTGAGCCGGGGAATCAGTTCAATGGCACGGCGTTCAGAGTGTTAGCAGGCCGGGCTAGCAGGCCGGAGCTAGCAGGCCGGAGCTAGCAGGCCGGAGCTAGCAGATGAATCTTCGGCGGCGTCGCAGAGGAGAACCCTGTTGAGACCACGTCGGACAATTACGTCGGCAGACCAGTCACGGTGGCTCGGTGGGGCTCCGTGTCGACAGTAGAAAGGTCCAGGTAGGTTGATAAGGTACTGGAGCCCGGGAGAGTAGCTAGCACACGTCGGCTGTCCGGGAGATGAGCCTAGCTCACGCTAGCATTGGAAGCATGTACACAATGGAGCTTAGCTATAAACGTCGGTCAGTCGAATGCAGCTAGCTAGCTGTGATGATCCGGTGTGGTGGTCCGGTACTTTCAGTGGAAATCCGGTAAAGTGGAAGGGAACGCAGTCCGATAAGCGCTGGGTTGGTAGCGCGCTGAGCAGACTGGCCAATATTATCCGAACTGAAAGCTGGCTGATCAGCCAGAGCGGAGGTGAAGACCGCTAGCAGTGGTTAGCGATGGAAGGTTAGCAAGCTAGCTAGCAGGCTAACTTTTGACTGCGGTTCGGTTAAATAGTAGAAAAACACGGATATTTGACCCGATATTTGACCCGTTTCACGTTGGGTAGGTGGCTTGCAGGAGGGGTAAATCGGGAACAAATAAAAATTTATGGAAAGACAAATTACAAACTATTTACACGAGACGAGACGGGACAAAACAAAATACACGTCTGCACTGTTACGCCATCTTGGAAGGGAGGGCCACCTTTGTAGGGTGTTGTCTTTCAGATGGTACGTTAAACGGGTGCCCTGACTCTCGGTTGTCACTAAAAGACCCCGTCATATATACAGAATGGTGCCGGAGGAGATAGCTTACCTATTGTGTGTGTTTTTTTGCGTTATTTTGTACATAATGTTTCTGCCACCGCCTCATTTGACCGAAAAGAGCTTCTGGATATCAGGACAGCAATTACTCACCTCATACTTGACGACGATTTTTTCTTTAACCAGTCGGACGCAAAGGATTTACTACAGACACCCAACAAGGCCCAAATCCCCGTCATTCGCATGAAGAAGAGACAGAGATATCAGGGACGTAGGTCGGGGTCCTTGTAAGGATCTGACAGTGAGTAGGTAATCTGCCTTAACCATCAGTATTACTAGCTAACGTACAATCATGGGATAATAAATTAGACAAACTACGGTCACAAATATCCTACCAACCATTAAAAACTGTAATATCTTATGTTTCACTGAGTCATGGCTGAATGACGACATGGATACCATTCAGCTGGCGGGATATACGCTGCACCGGCAGGATAGAACAGCAGACTCCGGTAAGACAAGGGGTGGCGCTCTGTGTATATTTGTAAACAACAGCTGGTGCACAAAATCTAATATTAAGGAAGTCTCAAGGTTTTGCTTGCCTGAGGTAGAGTATCTCATGATAAGCTGTAGACCACACTATCTACAAAGAGAGTTTTTATCTATATTTTTCGAAGCTGTCTATTTACCACCACAAACCGATGCTGGCACTAAGACTGCACTCAACGAGCTGTATAAGGCCATAAGCAAACAGGAAAACGCTCATCCAGGGGCGGCGCTCCTAGAGGCCGGAGACTTTAATGCAGGGAATCTTAAATCCGTTTGACCTCATTTATACCAGCATGTTAAATGTGCAACCAGTGGAAACTACACCGGCTCTGACACTCGTCGGATGTGGCAGGTCTTGCAATTACAGACTACAAAGGGAAGCACAGCCGCGAGCTGCCCGAGCCTACCAGACAAGATAAAATACTTCTATGCTTTCTTCGAGGCAAGTAACACTGAAACGTGCATGAGAACATCAGCTGTTCCGGACGACTGTGTGATCATGCTCTGCGTAGCCGATGTGAGTAAGACCTTTAAACAGGTCAACATTCACAAGGCTGCAGGGCCAGACGGATTACCAGGACGTGTACTCCGAGCATGCACTGACCAACTGGCAAGTGTCTTCACTGACGTTTTCAACCTGTCCCTGATTGAGTCTGTAATACCATGTTTGAAATAGACCACCATAGTCCCTGTGCCCAAGAACACCAAGGAAACCTGCCTAAATGACTACAGACCCGTAGCACTCACATCTGTAGCCGTGAAGTGCTTTGAAAGGCTGATCATGGCTCACATCAACACCATCATTCCAGAAACCCTAGACCCACTCCAATTTGCATACCGCCCCAACAGATCCACAGATGATGCAATCTATATTGCACTCCACACTGCCCTTTCCCACCTGGACAAAAGGAACACCTACGTGAGAATGCTATTCATTGACTACAGCTCAGCTTTCAACACCATAGTGCCCTCAAAGCTCATCACTAAGCTAAGGACCCTGGGACTAAACACCTCCCTCTGCAACTGGATCCTGGACTTCCTGACGGGACCCCCGCAGGTGGTAAGGGTAGGTAACAACACATCTGCCACGCTGATCCTCAACACTGGGGCCCCTCAGGGGTGCGTGCTCAGTCCCCTCCTGTACTCCCTGTTCACCCATGACTGCTTGGCCAGGCACGACTCCAACACCATCATTAAGTTTGCAGATGACACAACAGTGATAGGCCTGATCACCGACAAAGGATGAGACAGCCTATAGGGAGGAGTTCAGAGACCTGGCCGTGTGGTGCCAGGACAACAACCTCTCCCTCAATGTGATAAAAACAAAGGAGATGATTGTGGACTACAGGAAAAGGAGGGCCAAGCATGCCTCCATTCTCATCGACGGGGCTGTAGTGGAGTAGTTTGAGAGCTTCAAGTTCCTTGGTGTCCACATCACCAACAAACTATCATGGTCCAAACACACCAAGACAGTCGTGAACAGGGCACAACAAATCTATTCCCCCTCAGGAGACTGAAAAGATTTGGCATGGGTCCTCAGATCCTCAAAACGTTTTACTGCTGCACCAACGAGAGCATCCTGACTGGTACAGCAACTACTCGGCTGTACCTCACCATCCTAAACTCCAACCGCAAGTAACTACAGAGGGTAGTGCGTACGGCCCAGTACATCACTTGGGCCAAGCTTCCTGCCATCCAGGACCTCTATATCAGGCGGTGTCAGAGGAAGGCCCTAAAAATGGTCATAAACTGTTCTCTATGCACGTCAAGTGGTATCGGAGCAACAAGTCTAGGTCCAAAAGGCTTCTCAACAGTTTCTACCCCCAAGCCATAAGACTCCTGAACAGCTAACCCCCTGTATATAGCCTCCTCACATTGACTATGTGCTGGTACCACCTGTATATAGCCTCCTCGCATTGACTCTGTACTGGTACCCCTGTATATTGAATCCAAGATGGCGTAACAGTGTAGACGTATTTTTTGTTGTCCCGTCGTATGTCCCGTGTAAATAGTTTGTAGTAGTTTGTAATTTGTCTTTACATACATTTTTATTTGTTCCCGTTTTACCCCTCCTGCAAGCCACCTTACCCGATGCGATACGGACCAAATATCGGATCAAATATCCGTGCTTTTCCACTATTTAACTGAACCGCAGTCAAAAGTTAGCCTTCTAGCTAGCTTGCTAACCAGCCATCGCTAACCACTGCTAGCGGTCCTCACCTCCGCTCTGGTTGCTCAGCCAGCTTTCAGTTCGGACAATATTGGCCAGTCTGCTCAGCGCGCTACCAACCCAGCGCTTATCGGACTGCGTTCCCTTCCACTTCACCGGATTTCCACTGAAAGTACCGGACCACCACACCGGATCTTCACAGCTAGCTAGCTGCATTCGAGTGACCGACGCTTATAGCTAACCTCCATTGTTTACACGCTACCAATGCTAGCGTGAGCTAGGCTCATCTCCCGGACATCCGAAGTGTGCTAGCTACTCTCCCGGGCCCCAGTACCTTGTCAACCTACCTGGACCTTCTACTGTCGACACGGAACCCCACCGAGCCACCGTGACTGGTTTGCCGACGAAATTGTCCGACGTGGTCTCAACAGGGTTCTCCTCTGCGACGTCGCCGAAGATCCATCTGCTAGCTCCGGCCTGCTAGCCCAGCCTGCTGGCCCAGCCTGCTAGCCCAGCCTGCTAGCCCAGCCTGCTAGCTCCGGTCTGCTAGCTCCGGTCTGCTAGCCCCGGCCTGCTAGCCCAGCCTGCTAGCCCAGCCTGCTAGCCCCGGCCTGCTAGCTCCGGCCTGCTAGCCCAGCCTGCTAGCCCAGCCTGCTAGCCCAGCCTGCTAGCCCAGCCTGCTTACACTCTGAACGCCGTGCCCATTTGATCTGATCCCCGGCTCACCACTTTGCTATTCATCGGATCCTATGATTGCTCAGCTCCACAGCTGATGCCTGCAGGACTGTTTGGTTATATGGTATTTCTTTCTGTTTAACTATCAGGCCTCAGGTCCTGTGTGTAGCACATCACTTTTTCTAACTGACCCTCTTTGTCCATTCATCTCCATTACCCGTCGGTGTCTTAGCTCTCTTAATTAACTGTTACTTTTTTTTATTTTATTTTTCTGCCCCTTTCTTATTTCAATATGCCTTGTCTTTTGCTGTTCAGGCTAGCTATTATTGTTTTATTTCACTGTAGAGCCCCCAGTCCTGCTCAACTGGCCTCTGATAGCTCCTTTGTTCCTCCCCCCACACATGCGGAGACCTCACCTGGCTTAACTGGTGTCTCCAGAGATGCAACCTCTCTCTTCATTACCCAACGCCTAGGTTTACCTCCACTGAACTCACATCCTACCATACCCTTGTCTGTACATTATGCCCTGGGGGCTTAATCGTTTGGCGCCGCCCTGAGTGGTCGCCTTTTAAGCAGCTCCCGTTGTCCGTGCATTAATTGTTGTTTTAGTTCGTTTTCTTTCGTCTTTTTTCTTTTGTTTTATTTTTTATTTTGCTACAGTCGAACTATAACAGTTCAGGATTATGGATTTTATGGATTTTATCGCAGCTGAACGTCGACAGGAGTCGTCAACTGTTATTGTTTACAACCGAGCCCAGCTCCTGGATTTAGCCCACGAAGCGCTGCTGCTCCCCAGGGAAAAGTTTGATATTCCGGACGAATTGAAAAGACGACGCCGTGGACGCAGGGCGGGATTGAAATGTAAGGCAAAGCGGAGGAGGTTCAAGTACAAGCCGGTTATACCGTCTATTATTATGGGCAATGTGAGGTGTCTACATAACAAGATGGATGAGTTGGCGGGACTTGTTCGTGGACAAAGGATTTATCGGGAAGCTAGCCTAATGTGTTTTACTGAGACATGGCTGAACGACATCATCCCCATACAGAACGTCACTATCGACGGTTTCCAGACCATCACAGCGGACAGGGATCGCGTCTCTTCCGGTAAGAGTAAGGGTGGTGGGCTGGCTTTATTAGTTAACAACAGATGGTGTCATCCGAACCATATTACTCTTAAGGAAAAGTTTTGTAGCCCGGACATTGAACTGCTAGCCGTTAGCCTGAGACCCTACTATCTACCTAGGGAATTCACGGCGGCCATTGCTGTTATTGTTTACATCCCGCCCTCTGCTGACGCAAACGCAGCGTGTGACGTCATCCACTCTGTTATCGCGAGGTTACAGACAGCGCATCCCAGTGCTTTCCTTGCAATTTCGGGGGATTTTAACCATGCATCTCTCTCTTCAACGCTGCCCACGTTCAAACAGTTCGTGAAGTGCCCAACCAGGAATAATAAAACTCTGGACTTGTTATATGCTAATGTGAAGGATGCATACAACTCCACTGCACTCCCTCCCCTCGGTAGATCGGATCACAACCTTGTCCACCTCACCCCACTCTACAGGCCTATGGTCCAACAGCAGCCTGCAACCACCAGGACTATTAGGAGATGGTCCCCGGAGGCGAATGAGGCCCTACAGGACTGCTTTGAGACAACAGACTGGGATGTGTTCTGTGAGGCTCATGGGGAGGACATCGATGGACTCACTGACTGCATAACAGACTATATTAATTTTTGTGTAGACAACACTGTACCCACCAGGAAGGTACGCTGTTTCCCAAACAATAAACCCTGGGTCACCAGCGACCTGAAGGCCCTGCTGAATGAGAAGAAGAGGGCCTTCAAGGAGAAGGACAAGGACAAATTGAAATGCGTCCAGAGGGAGCTGAAGTTGCGGATTGCTGAGGGGAAGAGAGTGTATAAGGAGAAGATGGAGGACAAGCTGAGGCAGAGCCAGGTGAGAGAGGTGTGGAAGGGTATGAGAAATATCACTGGCTTCAAAAAGTCAAACAGTGGGCAGACGGAGGGGACCCAGGACAGAGCCAATGAGCTGAACCAATTTTTTAACAGGTTCGATACTGGCCCTGTCCACCTCCCCTCCAGCTCCCCAGACCACACACCCTCACGGCTATCCCACCCCCACTTTGCTCACAGCACCTCTGCTGAGACAATCAGTGACCCCACCTCCGCCCCTGCCCCCCCTGGACTGATCCTCAACACCCCCCTTCCCCCCACCTCCCTACCTGGGCTGGCTTTCACCACCAACCAAGTGAAGAGAGAGCTGGAGAGACTACATCAGTGGAAAGCGGCGGGCCCTGATGGCATCAGCCCAAGGGTGCTGAGGGTCTGTGCTGACCAACTGTGTGGAATACTCCAGCGTCTTTTCAACCTTAGCCTGAGCCTAGAAAGGGTCCCTGTGCTGTGGAAAACATCCTGCCTCGTCCCAGTGCCCAAGAAGGCACACCCCACTGTCCTGAATGACTTCAGACCTGTAGCGCTAACATCCCACATCATGAAGACCCTGGAAAGGTTAGTCCTCGCTCACCTCAGACCCCTGGTGTGTTCATCAATGGACCCCCTGCAGTTTGCATACCAGCGCAACATCGGGGTGGATGATGCAATCATCTACCTTCTGCAGAGGGCCTACTCTCACCTGGACAACGCAGGTTGCACTGTGAGGGTCATGTTTTTTGACTTCTCCAGTGCCTTCAATACCATTCAGCCCCTGCTACTGGGTGAGAAGATGAGGAGGATGAAAGTGGAAGGACCCTTAGTCTCCTGGGTCACGGACTACCTGACCGGTAGGCCACAATTTGTGCGACTACAGAGCTGTGTGTCAGAACGGGCAGTTAGCAACACAGGGGCCCCCCAGGGTACGGTCCTGTCCCCCTTCCTGTTCACCCTCTACACCTCAGACTTCAGATATAACTCTGAAACATGCCACCTACAGAAGTTCTCGGATGACTCTGCTATTGTAGGGTGCATCAGGGGTGGGCAGGAGGAGGAGTACAGGAGCACAATCAGTGACTTTGTGTTGTGGTGTGAGCAGAACCACCTTCAGCTCAACATCAGCAAAACTAAGGAGATGGTGGTGGACTTCAGGAGAACCAAGGCACAACTGACTGCAGTCCCTATAAAGGGGATGGATGTGGAAATGGTTGAGTCATACAAGTTCTTGGGTGTCCATATGGACAACAGACTGGAATGGGCTGGTAACACCGGGGCCCTGTACAAAAAGGGCCAGAGCCGACTCTACTTTCTGAGGAGGCTCAGGTCCTTCAACGTGTGCAGTAAACTACTGCATACCTTCTACCAGTCTGTGGTGGCCAGTGCCATCTTTTTTGCAGTGGTGTGCTGGGGAGCAAACATCAAAGCCGGTGATGCTACTCGGGTAAATAAGCTGATCAGGAAGGCTAGCTCTGTCCTGGGGATGAGCCTTGACACTCTAGAGGAGGTGGCGGAGAGACGGATCCTGGCCAAACTGCTGGCCATCATGGACAACGTCACCCACCCTCTGCACGCTATGGTTATGACGCAGAGGAGCTCTTTCAGTCACAGACTGATCCCACCACGGTGTGCCAGAGAGCGCTACAGGAGGTCCTTCCTGCCGGCGGCTATGAGACTATATAATGCCTCACCGGGGTGCCGTGCCGTCGGCAACATAGATCTGGAACTGTTGGGGTGCTAGGACCTAGTTTAATAATTATGCATCCATCCGTGAGTAACTCTGTTCCGTCAGCACTCATCCACTCAGGCCATACGTATTCATACAGGTCTGTATATACATACCCATGTACAGTTGTTATATTATATCACATGCAATATTGTAAGTAATTATTGGACCTAGGCATTCACTCAGGAATGCATATTAGTATCCTGCCAGTTGCACCTTTTCTCATTGCTTTTAGTATATCAAATGTGCAATAAGTGCAGTTGTCTGTAATTAAACCCTGCGCACTAAGGACTGTATTTTAAGGGAATTACTATTATTACCCCAATGATATCATACACACATTTAGCTATTAAAGTATCTCTTCCTGTCATTTACCTGTACAGTTTGTGTAAACATGCAAGTATTCACTTATCTGTAAATATAACTGTATACCTAACTGTACAGCTAATTTAACCATGCAAAATTTTCACCTACCTGTTCATTTACCCAGTCTGTCTATTAAGTAAACTATTATTACCCTCGCTCATATCATACGCATTAGCTACTGAAGTATTTCTCTGCCATCAACCTGTATAGTATAGTTAACCATCCAACATCCACCAATGTATAGTGTACATATTCAGCCAACCACTCATACTATGCAATGTCCTTTTATAGCTTTTTTTTGCACTCCAGATATCCTGTATTTCTATACTTTTTCATACTGCCGCTCTATGTATCATGTACCGTGTATCTGTCTTTTGTGTACTTTCGTTGTGGCATTTTGCACCTGCCCTGTGTTTCTGTTGTAGCTGCTTGATAATGAAATTTCCCCCCCGGGGGATCAATAAAGTACCTATCTATCTATCTATCTATCTATCTATCTATCTATCTATCAACCTATTCCACCACGCCCAGAAATCTGCTCCTTTTATTCTATGTAGCCAACGTACTAGACGTCCAGTTCTGAAAGCCCTCAGCCGAACACTGATTCTATTACTCCTCTGTTCCTCTGGTGATGTAGAGGTAAACCCAGGTCCTGTAACCCCCAGTACTACACCTATTCCCCAGGCGCTCTCATTTGTTGATTTCTGTAACCGTAAAAGCCTTGGTTTCATGCATGTTAACATTAGAAGCCTCCTCCCTAAGTTTGATTTATTCACCGCTTTAGCACACTCCGCCAACCCGGATGTCCTAGCTGTGTCAGAATCCTGGCTTAGGAAGGCTACCAAAAATTCGGAAATTTCCATCCCCAACTACAACATTTCCCGTCAAGATAGAACTGCCAAAGGTGGCGGAGTTGCAATCTACTGCAGAGATAACCTGCAGAGTTCTGTCATACTGTCCAGGTCTGTGCCCAAACAGTTTGAGCTTCTACTCTTAAAAATCCACCTATCCAGAAATAAGTCTCTCACTGTTGCCGCCTGTTACAGACCCCCCTCAGCCCCCAGCTGTGCCCTGGACTCCATATGTGAATTGATTGCCCCCCATCTATCTTCAGAGTTTGTACTGTTAGGTGACTTAAACTGGGATATGCTTAACACCCCGGCTGTACTTCAATCTAAGATAGATGCCCTCAATCTCACACAAATTATCAAGGAACCCACCAGGTACAACCCAAAATCCGTAAACATGGGTACCATTATTGATATCATTCTGACTAACTTGCCCTCCAAATACACCTCCTCTGTCTTCAACCAGGATCTCAGCGATCACTGCCTCATCGCCTGCATTCGCAATGGGTCAGCGGTCAAACGACCACCCCTTATCACTGTCAAACGCTCCCTAAAACACTTTTGCGAGCAGGCCTTTCTATTAGATCTGGCCCAGGTATTCTGGAAGGATATTGACCTCATCCCGTCAGTAGAGGACGCCTGGTTGTTCTTTAAAAGTGCTTTCCTCACCATCCTAAATAAGCATGCCCCTTTCAAAAAACGTAGAACTAAGAATAGATATAGCCCTTGGTTCACCCCAGACTTGACTGCACTAGACCAACACAAAAATATCCTGTGGCGCACTGCATTAGCATCGAACAGCCCCCGTGATATGCAGCTATTCAGGGAAGTCAGGAACAAGTACACACAGTCAGTTAGAAAAGCAAAGGCCAGCTTTTTCAAACAAAAATTTGCTTCCTGTAGCACTAACTCCAAAAAGTTCTGGGACACTGTAAAGTCCATGGAGAATAAGAGCACCTCCTCCCAGTTGCCCACTGCATTGAGGCTCGGAAACACTGTTACCACCGATAAATCCACGATTATCGAAAATTTCAATAAGCATTTTGCTACAGCTGGCCATGCTTTCCACCTGGCTACCCCTACCCCGGCCAACAGCTCTGCACCCCCGGCAGCTACTTGCCCAAGCCCCCCCCGCTTCTCCTTCACCCAAATCCAGACGGCTGATGTTCTGAAAGAGCTGCTAAGTCTGGACCCCTACAAATCTGCTGGGCTAGATAATCTGGACCCTCTCTTTCTGAAATTATCAGCCAAAATTGTTGCAACACCTATCACTAGCCTGTTCAACCTCTCTTTCGTATCGTCTGAGATCCCTAGAGATTGGAAAGCTGCTGCGGTCATCCCCCTATTCAAAGGAGGAGACACTCTAGACCCAAACTGTTATAGACCAATATCCATCCTGCCCTGCCTTTCTAAAGTTTTCGAAAGCCAAGTTAACAAACAGATAACTGACCACTTCGAATCCCACCGTACCTTCTCTGCTATGCAATCTGGTTTCCGAGCTGGTCATGGGTGCACCTCAGCTACGCTCAAGGTACTGAACGATATCATAACCGCCATCGATAAAAGACAGTACTGTGCAGCCGTTTTCATCGACCTGGCCAAGGCTTTCGACTCTGTCAATCACCGCATTCTTATTGGCAGACTCAACAGCCTTGGTTTCTCAAGTGACTGCCTTGCCTGGTTCGCTAACTACTTTGCAGACAGAGTTCAGTGTGTCAAATCGGAGGGCCTATTGTCCGATCCTCTGGCAGTCTCTATGGGGGTGCCACAGGGTTCAATTCTTGGGCCAACCCTTTTCTCTATATACATCAACGATGTCGCTCTCGCTGCTGGTGACTCTCTGATCCATCTCTACGCAGATGACACCATTCTGTATACATCTGGCCCCTCTTTGGACACTGTGTTTACTAACCTTCAATCAAGCTTCAATGCCATACAACACTCCTTCCGTGGCCTCCAACTGCTCTTAAACGCTAGTAAAACTAAGTGCATGCTTTTCTATCGAACGCTGCCAGCACCCGCCCACCGGACTATCATCACTACTCTCGACGGATCCGAATTAGAATACGTGGACACCTACAAATACCTAGGCATCTGGTTAGACTATAAACTCAACTTCCAGACTCACATCAACCATCTCCAATCCAAAATTAAATCCAGAATTGGCTTCCTATTTCGCAACAAAGCCTCCTTCACTCATGCTGCCAAACATGCCCTTGTAAAACTGACTATCCTACCGATCCTTGATTTCGGCGATGTCATTTACAAACTAGCCTCCAATACTCTACTTACCAAATTGGATGTAGTCTATCACAGTGCCATCCGTTTTGTCACCAAAGCCCCATACACTACCCACCACTGCGACCTGTATGCTCTCGTTGGCTGGCCTTCATTATATATTCGCCGCCAAACCCACTGGCTCCAGGTCATCTATAAGTCTTTATTAGGTAAATCCCCGCCCTATCTCAGCTCACTGGTCACTATAGCAACACCCACCCGTAGCATGCGCTCCAGCAGGTATATCTCTCTGGTCACCCCCAAAGCCAACACCTCCTTTGGTCGCCATTCCTTCCAGTTTGCTGCTGCCAATGACTGGAACGAATTGCAAAAATCATTGAAGCTAGAGGTTCCTATCTCCCTCAATAACTTTAAGCATCAGCTGTCAAAGCTGCTTATCGATCACTGCACCTGTATATAGCCCTTCTGTAAATAGCCCACACTACTACCTCATCCCCATATTTATTTTTTGTTTATTTTCACTAATCTTGCACTCCAGTATCTCTATTTGCACATCATAATTTGCACACTTTTCATTCCTGTGTTAATAATTATAATTCTGTAATTTATGTCACCACTATAGTCTATTTATTGTTCTACCTCTTAACCTTACTGCATTTTTGCACTACATTTTGCACTCTGTATATAGATTTTCTATTGTGTTTTTGACTATGTTTGTTTACTGTGTAACTCTGTGTTGTTATTTGTCACACTGCTTTGCTTTGTCTTGGCCAGGTCGCAGTTGCAAATGAGAACTTGTTCTCAACTGACCTACCTGGTTAAATAAAGGTGAAATAAAAAAATAAAAAAATATAGCCTCCTCACATTGACTCTCTAATGGTACCCCTGTATATAGCCTCCTCACATTTACTCTGTACTGGTACTTCCTGTATATAGCCTCCTCACATTGACTCTCTAATGGTACCCCTGTATATAGCCTCCTCACATTGACTATGTACTGGTACCACCTGTATATAGCCTCCTCTCATTGACTCTGTACTGGTACCCCTGTATATAGCCTCCTCACATTGACTCTCTACTGGTACCCCTGTATATAGCCTCCTCACATTGACTATGTACTGGTACCACCTGTATATAGCCTCCTCTCATTGACTCTGTACTGGTACCCCTGTATATAGCCTCCTCACATTGACTCTGTACTGGTACCCCTGTATATAGCCTCCTCACATTGACTCTGTACTGGTACCCCTGTATATAGCCTCCTCACATTGACTCTGTACTGGTACCCCTGTATATAGCCTCCTCACATTGACTCTGTACTGGTACCACCTGTATATAGCCTCCTCACATTGACTCTGTACTGGTACCGCTGTATATAGCCTCCTCACATTGACTCTGTACTGGTACTTCCTGTATATAGCCTCCTCAAATTGACTCTGTACTGGTACCCCTGTATATATCCTCCTCACATTGACTCTGTACCGGTACACCTGTATATAGCCTCCTCACATTGACTCTGTACTGGTACTTCCTGTATATAGCCTCCTCACATTGACTCTGTACTGGTACCACCTGTATATAGCCTCCTCACATTGACTCTGTACTGGTACTTCCTGTATAAATCCTCTTTACATTGACTCTGTACTGGTACCACCTGTATATAGCCTCCTCACGTTGACTCTGTACTGGTACTTCCTGTATATAGCCTCCTCACATTGACTCTGTACCAGTACCTCTGTATATAGCCTCCTCACATTGATTCTGTTCCGGTACCACCTGTATATAGCCTCCTCACATTGACTCTGTACTGGTACTTCCTGTATATAGCCTCCTCACATTGACTCTGTACTGGTACCACCTGTATATAGCCTCCTCACATTGACATTGTACTGGTACTTCCTGTATATAGCCTCCTCACATTGACTCTGTACTGGTACCACCTGTATATAGCCTCCTCACATTGACTCTGTACTGGTACTTCCTGTCTATAGCCTCCTCACATTGACTCTGTACTGGTACCACCTGTATATAGCCTCCTCACGTTGACTCTGTACTGGTACTACCTGTATATAGCCTCCTCAAATTGACTCTGTACTGGTACTTCCTGTATAAATCCTCCTCACGTTGACTCTGTACTGGTACTTCCTGTATATACCCTCCTCACATTGACTCTGTACTTGTACCACCTGTATATAGCCTCCTCACATTGACTCTGTACTGGTACATCCTGTATATAGCCTCCTCACATTGACTCTGTACTGGTACTTCCTGTATATCGCCTCCTCACATTGACTCTGTACTGGTACTTCCTGTATATAGCCTCCTCACATTGACTCTGCACTGGTACTTCCTGTATATCGCCTCCTCACATTGACTCTGTACTGGTACTTCCTGTATATAGCCTCCTCACATTGACTCTGTACTGGTACTTCCTGTATATAGCCTCCTCACATTGACTCTTTACTGGTACCACCTGTATATAGCCTCCTCACATTGACTCTGTACTGGTACCTCTGTAAATAGCCTCCTCACATTGACTCTGTACTGGTACTCCTGTATATAGCCTCCTCACATTGACTCTGTACTGGTACTCCCTGTATATAGCCTCCTCACATTGACTCTGTACCGGTACCTCTGTATATAGCCTCCTCACATTGACTCTGTTCCGGTACTTCCTGTATATCGCCTCCTCACATTGACTCTGTACTGGTACCACCTGTATATAGCCTCCTCACATTGACTCTGTACTGGTACTTCCTGTCTATAGCCTCCTCACATTGACTCTGTACTGGTACCACCTGTATATAGCCTCCTCACGTTGACTCTGTACTGGTACTACCTGTATATAGCCTCCTCAAATTGACTCTGTACTGGTACTTCCTGTATAAATCCTCCTCACGTTGACTCTGTACTGGTACTTCCTGTATATAGCCTCCTCACATTGACTCTGTACTTGTACCACCTGTATATAGCCTCCTCACATTGACTCTGTACTGGTACATCCTGTATATAGCCTCCTCACATTGACTCTGTACTGGTACTTCCTGTATATCGCCTCCTCACATTGACTCTGTACTGGTACTTCCTGTATATAGCCTCCTCACATTGACTCTGCACTGGTACTTCCTGTATATCGCCTCCTCACATTGACTCTGTACTGGTACTTCCTGTATATAGCCTCCTCACATTGACTCTGTACTGGTACTTCCTGTATATAGCCTCCTCATATTGACTCTGTACTGGTACCACCTGTATATAGCCTCCTCACATTGACACTGTACTGGTAACACCTGTATATAGTCTCCTCACATTGACTCTGTACTGGTACTTCCTGTATATAGCCTCTCTCCTTTTATTTAACTGCTGCTCAATATTTTTTACTCATCTATTTTTTATTTAATACATATTTTTCTCAAAACTGCATTTTTGGTTAAGGGCTTGTAAGTAAGCAGGTCTACACCTGTTGTATTCGGTGCATTTGTCAAATAAAGTTTGATTTGAACCCAGGTGTCCTGGCTAAATTCCCAGTCTGTCCTTCGTACCATCATGGCCACCTAATCATCCCCATCTTCCAACTGACTCATTCCTCCTTCCTCCTCTCCCCTGTAACTATTCCCCGGGTCATTACTATACATGAGAATGTGTTGTCAGTCCACTTACCTGGTAAAATCAAATAGAAACTGGGTTAGTGATGAGGAATTAGCTAGTTGATAGCTTTTGACTGACAGAAGTAACTGGATCTCTTAATCCAAGCAGCCAAATGCACAACCGGACATTTAATCTGCTAGCCTAGGGCAGATCTCAAGGTGATAACAGTATGATTATAGTGGGTGATGATCACAGTTGGTGGCACATATAACAACAAGGGGTGATGCGAGAGAAGCACAGCTTAAGCCCGTTAAGATATGGAGACAATGTAGAGTTCACTAACACTAACTTTTATTGACTAAGGCTGTGACTTTAAATGTAGTTAGAGCAAATTGGCACATTTGAGTGCCATCACTGTCACGAGAATTTCCATCTCAATGTTCTAACTGAACTCCTTTATAACTCTATCTGTATCCTGAAGGTTGTAATGCTTCAGATCTGAGACAGATTCACAGCTTACAGAGCTGTAACCAACATCACACAAACCATTGTTTATATATTAGTCAACGCCCCAGGGAGAGCCAATAAGAGCTCTCCCTTACTCATCTGTCTTCACAGCTCTACTGACTAAGTTAGATTTCAAAGAACACAAAAGGATGGGTATTTTACTTTTAGTCACTATGTTAAATGTGAAACTTTCTCTATCAATCACCCCCAGAGTCAGTCTTAGTGAGATATTGTCCAGATAGTTTCTCCTGTGTTGTTACTAGATGATATCTCCAACTCTGAATGGGGCTCAGTTGCTCAAGGGTTGGTTTAAGAGATAAGCACCTATACACCACTGGTAACACCTACTCATTCAAGGGTTTTTCTTTATTTTTACAATTTTCTACACTGTAGAATAATAGTGAAGACATCACAACTATGAAATAACACATATGGAATCATGTAGTAACCGAAAAAAGTGTTAAACAAATTCATATTCTTCAAATAGCCACCCTTTGCCTTGATGACAGCTTTACAGAATCAGGCCTTCATGATCGAATTGATGCGAAGAAACCTCTACACTTTTTTGGTTACTAGATGATTCCATATGTGTTATATCATAGTTTTGATGTCTTCACTAGATATCTAATCAAAGTTAATTCACACAGTATACAGGGTCTAAACGGTACAGTGAAATGCCTACTTGCAAGCTCTCCTCCACAGTGCATATACACAGCTTTCCATATTACTGCACATAAATGATGATAGCATGGAGGTGAAGATTCAGCAGTCTGTGCTGGAATGGAACAGGGCACCAGAAGCTCTCAATGTCTTCCCTTTCTTCTTTCAATGAATCTTTCTCTCTCTTTTCTCTCGTTGTAGTGCCAAGCTGAAGAACAACAAGGAGGTGTGTATCAACCCTGAGACCAAGTGGCTACAGCAGTACCTGAAGAACGCCCTCAACAAGTAAGGGACCCTTTAAGAGAACCTACAACCTAAAATGGATTCATGTCTACACAGAAACATGGGATCTGAGAGTAACAGAAAATGACGTTCTCTCTATTCTCCACTACATCAGTACATACAGGACAGTAGTAAAGTAGAACACTCTCAGGGCCCAATCTGAACTTGATCTGCATGCGTGCGTAACTTCTGCCAGTGACTTATGCTACATGATTTAGGGGAAAGTCAAGGTTATGCGTGCAGAAATGAAATTATAAGGATTGGGCTCTAAGCCTGGATTGAAAGTACCAGGAAACATTAGTGAAATATGATGGAAACAACCAGGTAAGAATGCAGTAATTTCTCATTAATAGTTAGTTTGTAGCTGCTAAGGATTGAATCCATTTTTATTTTTTATCCATAAAGATGAATCCATTTTTATTTGTCACAGGCGCCGAATACAACAGGTGTAGACCTTACAGTTAAATGCTTACTAACAAGCCCTAACCAACAATACAACAAGTGTAGTGTCAGGCTCTGGCCATAGAGAAGCTTTGCTTCCCTATAGTTCTATGGTCAGAGTCTGGCAGATCTATTATTTCTACATCTGTGTGGTGTTGTGTGTGGGATCCCTAATTAGAGGCAGCTGCTAGGCATTACCTCTAATTAGGGATCTTACTTATATGTCTGTGTTCCACTCCGTTGGCGTGGTTCATTGTTATTGTTATGTTGTATGTCCCGTGTTCGTGCTATGTGTGTTCCTTATATTATATTGCATTTGTTATTTTGAATAGTTCGCATCCTGTATAGTTTATTTGTTAAATAAACAATGTCGAACTATCGCTACGCTGCGCCTTGGTCTCTCTACACATCCGAACGTGACAGAATGAACCACCACCCGACCAAGCAGCGTTATACTGGAGCAAAGGAGAAGAGAGGAAAACGGCGTTATCGAGGTAAAGGAGCCCGTAGTCAACCCCAGGAAAATTTCGGGGGGGGGGGGCTATGGGGATGGTCTGGCAAGGAAGAGGACGCGCCAGTACCACTCTCCATGTGGGATACACTGTGTCCTAAATATAAATGGGGGGCACAAAGTGTAGAAAAAGAGGAGTATTTGGAGAGACATTTTGGAGACGTTTTGGAGGAGATGTGGGAGATTGCGGAAGAGGTGGAACGGGAAATGTCGGAATGGAATAATCCGTGTCCAGTCGCCTACTCCACTCCCGTGAAAGAGCAGTCCGCTTTACCGGTGCCCAGTCGGGGTCCGGCCGTCTGCTCTACTCCAGTGCCAGAACAGTTCGCTCCAACGGTGCCCAGTCCGGGTCCGGCCGTCTGCTACACTCCAGTGCCAGAGCAGTTCGCTCCACCGGTGCCCAGTCTGGGTCCGGCCGTCTGCTACACTCCAGTGCCAGAGCAGTCCGCTCCACCGGTGCCCAGTCTGGGTTCGGCTGTCTGCTACACTCCAGTGCGCCTCTCCAGTCCGATACGTCCTGTGCCTGCTCCCCGCACTCGCCCTGAAGTGCGTGTCACTAGTTCGGTGCCACATGTGCCGACTCCACGCACCAGGCTTCCAGTGCGCGTCTCCAGTCAGGTACGTCCTGTGCCTGCTCCCCGCACTCGCCCTGAAGTGCGTGTCACTAGTTCGGTGCCACATGTGCCGACTCCACGCAACAGGCTTCCAGTGCGCGTCTCCAGTCAGGTACGTCCTGTGCCTGCTCCCCGCACTCGCCCTAAGGTGCGTGTTATTAGTCCAGTGCCACCAGTGCCGACTCCACGCACCAGGCTTCCAGTGCGCGTCTCCAGTCAGGTACGTCCTGTGCCTGCTCCCCGCACTCGCCCTGAGGTGCGTGTTATTAGTCCAGTGCCGACTCCACGCACCAGGCTTCCAGTGCGCGTCTCTAGTCCGGTACGTCCCGTGCCGACTCCCCGCACTCGACCTCCAGTGCGTGTGCCCAGCCAGGTTCCTCCAGTGCCGGCTCCACGCACCAGGCCTCCAGTGCGCCTCTCCAGTCCGGTACGTCCCGTGCCGACTCCCCGCACTCGACCTCCAGTGCGTGTGCCCAGCCAGGTACCTCCAGTGCCGGCTCCACGCACCAGACCGTCGGTGCGCCTCATCAGCCCGGAGCCTCCCGTGACGCTCGACAGCCCGGAGCCTCCCGTGACGCTCGACAGCCCGGAGCCTCCCGTGACGCTCGACAGCCCGGAGCCTCCCGTGACGCTCGACAGCCCGGAGCCTCCCGTGACGCTCGACAGCCCGGAGCCTCCCGTGACGCTCGACAGCCCGGAGCCTCCCGTGACGCTCGACAGCCCGGAGCCTCCCGTGACGCTCGACAGCCCGGAGCCTCCCGCGACGCTCGACAGCCCGGAGCCTCGCTCCATCGCCTGAACTAACCAACAGTGCAGTTTTTATTTGTATTTTTTTTACCCCTTTTTTCTCCCCAATGTTCATTCCTGTCTCATCACTCTCTCATCAACGGGCTCGGGAGATGCGAAGGTGGAGTCATGCGTCCTCCGATACATGACCCACATAACTGCGCTCCTTAACACCCACCAGCTTAACCCGGAAGCATCAATACTATGAGGCCCAGACATGAGGCCTGTATGATATTTGATAATTTCAGTACCTTGCTAGCTACAACCAACAATGTCATTGCTGGCAAGGCTGCTCCCTTCCTACCTCAGCGTTGCACGCCCGATCCGGTCCGCACCCCAGCGCGGTGATTTTCCCCTCCGTTCTCCCACAAAGCACCAAGTCCTGTCTGGACCCTGGTGTGGAAGCCCCCGACCCTGGAGCGGTACAAACAACTGGACCCGGACTGGGAACCGGTGTGGCAGGTCGCTCCGGTTCTGGAGCTGGGCAGACGACCTGCCCCGGACTGGGCACCGGTGGAGCGGACTGCTCCGGCACTGGGGCGAAGCAGACGACCGGCCCCGGACTGGGCACCGGTGGAGCGGACTGCTCCGGCACTGGGGCGAAGCAGACGGCTGGACCCGGATTGGGCTCCGGTGGAGGTTCAGGGCGGCTGACCTTCGCTGGAGGTTCAGGGCGGCTGACCTTCGCTGGAGGTTCAGGGCGGCTGACCTTCGCTGGAGGTTCAGGGCGGCTGACCTTCGCTGGAGGTTCAGGGCGGCTGACCTTCGCTGGAGGTTCAGGGCGGCTGACCTTCGCTGGAGGTTCAGGGCGGCTGACCTTCGCTGGAGGTTCAGGGCGGCTGACCTTCGCAGGAGGCTCCGGGCTGCGGACCTTCGCTGGAGGCTCCGGGCTGCGGACCTTCGCTGGAGGCTCCGGGCTGCGGACCTTCGCTGGAGGCTCCGGGCTGCGGACCTTCGCTGGAGGCTCCGGGCTGCGGACCTTCGCTGGAGGCTCCGGGCTGCGGGCCTTCGCTGGAGGCTCCGGGCTGCGGGCCTTCGCTGGAGGCTCTGGGATGCAGACCTTCGCTGGAGGTTCTGGGCTGCTTATCCATCAGCCTGTTCACTAGAGCGTATCGGCGCCAGAAGTCCTCCTCCTCATCTATCTCTATAATGAGCGGATCCGTCTGCTTTTCAAAAGTAAGCGCTACCCTAGCTCTCCACCACCTTGTCTGTTCCTCCTTCGGGCGGTCAAAAAAAACCTCAGGTTTTTCTCAGTCATGGACCGTTGGCATCCGAAGTGGTGGGCGATCCTCTTCCTCCCGCCTCTGCGTGCCTTTGATGCACTCCGATGGGGTGGTGTGCGGAGTCGGCACGGAGCAAACCGAGCTCTGTTCCTCTTCCTCCTCGCAATTCCACCTGGAGAGTGGTACTGGCGCCTCCTCCTCTCGGCCAGACCACCCCCATAGCCCCCCCCAAAATTCCCTTGGGGTTGTTGGCGGGCGTTTCCCCGTATCGCACGTCGCGCATAACGTGGCGGCACCTCCTCTCTCTCCCTCTCACGCTGCTTGGTCTGGTAGTGGTGGGTCATTCTGTCACGAGTGGGTGTAGAGAGAGACCAAGGTGAAGCGCAGAGATAGTTTGACATGTTTATTTTCACTATAAACTTTAAATGTCACGAATTATAACACAACAAAATAATGAAAACGGCACACACTTACTTTAACTGTGACATGAGACGTACCTCTAACATCCAACAATGACCCACACACATGTGGCTGAGAGTGGTGCCTAAATGCAATCCCCAATCAGAGACAACCCTGTACAGCTGTCTCTGATTGAGGATCATACCTCCCCTAGTTAGGGTGTGAGGGCTCGACTGTGGTTCTACCACTCCCCTTATTGGGAGGAAGGTCTAACCACAGCCAAACCCTCACACCATTCAGCACGTCACCCACCACTGTAACATATTTACCCAGATGTGTATTTTAGTAGGCCTACATTAAGATACACTTGTCCATCATTACTGTAAATAAAAACACAGTATCTAAAGTGGTACAAATATATTATTGAATTAGATTAATAAATATTTGTACATGTCTACAGTTGATGCCGTGACCATAAACTTAATAAACATATACATTTTAAAACATTAAGATAAATATTGTATTGAAACAGGCAGGGAGCAGGTTTCGAACCCTCAACCAGCGAGCCCGAGCTCGACTGTGCCCCAAAAGCACAGTAAGTAAGCAAGCTCCAACAAGCTTCATAAAGACGCCCTCATTGATGCCCTCTGGTGGCTTCAACCAGCATTAACGTGTAAAATACTATGCTGTACCATATCGCAGCATCTTGCAAGCCATGATGCAACTTTTAAACGAGCAACCACTGTAGCTCGGACCTTCTCTCAGGCTGCACAAGAGAGCAGCTGCCATCTGTCTGAAGAACCCCACTGAAGAAGAGCTGAAAAGAGCCATAGTCCTTGTGATAAAGAGTGTCCAAGGCGAGTGTTATGCTGAGGAATTTAGGTGCGTAGCAGAAGAACACAGTTTTCCTACTGACAGCAGTCTACGAAGTCTATCATTGACAGTGATGGACTGCTCAGAGTTTTAGGCCGATTCGAGCAATCTAAATTAGGAACAAACGATGTCAACTCCATCATCATTCCAGGTCGTCACCTTCATGAAGCATCAAGGGAGGGTTTCATCTGAGCAGATGGACTCTGGTTGGTTGGAGCTAAGAGATATCAGCGGTGCACTCAAGTGTGTCATGTGCAAGAAGCTACACGGGAAGACAGAACACCAGCAGATGGCAGAACACCAGCTGAGCGGCTACAGGTAGCACCACCTTTCACCTACGTAGGCGGAGACGTTTTCAACTCCAGTTCAGAGAGCGTGGAGAGAGAGAGGTATCTCCAAGAACAGAAATGTACCTGGGTGTTCAACCCTCCTCACTCATCCCATATGGGTGGTGCATGGGAGCGGATGACTGCATGCTCCTCCAAGGTGGATCTTCATGCCTTACACATGAAGTCCTGACAAGTCCTGACACCCCTCATCCTCACTCCAGCTATGCTCTTGATCCAGAAGACTGGCGTTTCCCCTCCTCCACCAGGCAAGTTCGGAGAAGTAGAACTCTACAAGCAAGAGTGGAAGCAGGTACAAAGTCTAGCGGGCACCTTTTGGAACAGGTGGCGGCGGGAGTATCTCTGCACGCTGCAGAGCCGACACATGTGGCAGGACAAGAGGCCAGATCTTAAAGAAGGGGACAGTCAGGCTAAAAGAAATGAATGGGAAGGGTCTTCGGAAGACCCCAGTGGTCAGAGTTGGTTTATGTGGGATCGTTAAAGACCCCAGGCGGGGAGTGTTCTGGACCTGTTAGTAGTTTAGCTGTTTGTGTCATGTTCCAAAACGGCACCCTGCTTCTCACAGAGTTATTTGATTGAGTGTTTAGCTAACTGGATAGCTGTATAAGGGCTACTGTACATTCATTTAGCAATTCCAGTATAAGACCATTTTCCTGTTCTGCTAAACATTCTAAATGTAACGGGTACTTTTGGGTTTCAGGGAAAATGTATGGAGTAAAAAGTACATTGTTTTCTTTAGAAATGTAGTGAAGTAAAAGTAGTCCAAAATATAAATAGTAAAATACGGATACACCAAAAAATACTTAAGTAGTACTTTAAGTATTTTTACTTAAGTACTTTACACTACTGTTGACTCACCCTACTTATAGAGAAACGCCAATACCATCCGACTCTCTTTCATGTTGCCGAAATTGTCTATGACTGCCATACTGTACACGATTTTAGTTTTTGTTGTCCTAGGCATAACTTTCTTTCATGGGCAACAATGAGCCAGCTAGTTAACATTTTCCTTCTACATCTGGCTACATGTTGAACTTCCATCCTCTCAGGGTTACAGTGTATTAATTAATGATTGGATCAGAACCAACGTGATAATCATTGGCCAGTACGAAGTCCAAATCTCCATCCATGGTTAATTTAGGAAAAGGACCATTTTATCTAGCTAGCCACCTGAGGACAACAACACAACGAGATGCAACAATTCAAGTTTTTTTCTGTCAGTGACGTTTGGCTTTTGATGTGATGTGATTGGTGTGAAGCAAAATCCAAACTGGCTTCCCTTCACACTTGTTTTGCCTGGACCATTCACAGTTTCGCTCACTCAGTTTCGCTCAACACTGTTTGGCTATTTTTTTTATTATCAAAGGAGGCCAAATACTCGCTGGCTTCCCTTGCATTCAATGCTACAGGTGGCAACAATGTCATACTCTTTTTGACCAGACAGCATGAAATAGATGGGCTACACATACACTGACAGAGGGGCGCTGTTTCGCTCGCGCGGATGCTTTCTCCAGTGAGATTCATTCAGCCTCAGCCTCTTGCGAGTTTAAGGAAAATTATGAAACACAGAGAGACGAAAGATCAATAATTGTATATGTTTTTTTCTTGGTACATTTTTTGGGGACGCCTGGCTTCCCTTGGCATCCCTGAATACGCACCATTGGTCCTGATAAAGAGACTTAAGAGGGATAATCAATGTTGAATGAGTTCTAACCCCTGTGTTACTAACAGCTACAACTGTCTGGAGAATACAGAGAGTAATACAGGACACACACACAAACACACAGGAGGAGTGTTTCGCTGTGGACCCTAGCAGCAGTAGTTATCACAGGGGAGGTTTGGCAGAGAGAGGTAGCACCTTCCTGGTTCTCTAACTCTGACTCAGACTAAACCAAATAGTCTAAATATAGTGTTTAATCTAAGTGTTTTTGCAGGCACAACAGTCAAGGGGTTTACCTGAACACAAGGATGAATCCATATGTCTCTGTTAACTGTCTTATATTCATACTGGGTGTTTCTCTCTGTTACAGGATGAAGAAGGCCAAGCAGACCAACTAGAGAGCAGAAGAGAGGAAGACCTCCCAACAGAGACAGTGAAAGTCTACACACCTCTTGCACAGTCTTCACATTTTACCGCCTTTATCTGAAAAGGGATCTTTTTTTTTTTTCTACAGATCTACACAATCTACATTATCTACAAAGTGAAAGAAAGTTATAAAAAAAAATATGTCTTCACACCCCATAGATAAAACTTGGTGAAAGCGCCTTTGGCAGCTATTACAGCTGTAAATAATGTTGAATAATATTCTACCAACGTCACACAACAACATTGTTTTTGTCAAAATAGCTCTAACTCAATACATTTGGTTGGGAATCATTGATAAACAGCAATATTTAAACATTGTCTCTGATTTTCAAGAAATTGTAAGTCAGGACTAGACCACTCAGGAACACTCAACACCTCTTGGAAAGCAATTCTGGTGTGTCTTTGCCACAAAACATTTTGTAATTGTCTTCCTGAAAAATACTGAGGCGGGTTTTCCTTTAACTTTTTACCTGGGGTTTGAATCTTTCATAACAGGCCAGTAATGTGGAGTGAATGCACTGTTTAGGGGGCTCTCTCAATGATTCCCAACCAAATTTACTGAGCTTGAGCTATTTTGACAGTTGAGAGATGTGTAAGGTTGGTAGAATCTTATTCAAAATGATTCACAGCTGTATTCGCTGCCAAAGGTTCTTCCACCAAGTATTTACTTTGGGGTGTGAAGGCATCAATACATCCTAATTTTGTATTTCTCAGTAATTTGGAAAATGTATTATCATTTTTCTTTCACTTCTAAAATGTGGAGGTAATCCCCAAATCGAAGGTAATCCCTTTTTAGATGTCATTTTAAGGCAGCAAATTGTGAAGGGGTGTGTAGACTTTCACTAGTGGCTATATGTAACGTGAGGCGTATAGAGTGTAACATGTACTCTCCTGGCACTTATCCTGTCCATCTCGGAACCATCCAACCCACGGCTTGCCAAAAACCCCACCTCTGTTACCATAACCACCTGCACCCCTTATAGCATCCACCCTGTTAGCGCCAAGTGCAATTATATCTGTGTTTTTATCTATGATGTGTATACTGTTTTACTATCCTATTTGATTAGTAAAGAGCTATTTTTGTAGTTGGTTTGGCCCCTGGCTTCTCTGTAATGTGCTTTAGGTAGGTGTTGATGGGGCTGAGATCCAACTCTATCAGCTTGTCCTGGGTAGTGTACAGGGCTCAACAATGCAAAGAGGCATGTGGTTGTTCACATATAACAATATTAAGCATGAGATAGCATCACGTTTTCATTTTGGGTAGAAACAAATATTATACAAAATATATTTTTGTAGTTTTATACGTGAAACACACAGACGTTCATATGAAGGAGCTAGAATGTATAATGTCTCCAGTAATTTCCTCTGATGTCATTTCAATGTTAAACTGTATATTGTCGAGTAATGTCATCTTTTAATAAATAGTATTCATTTTTATGTTTGCATACTTTTTTCAATACTGTAAAAAAAAAAAACTATTGGCAACACTCAGATGACACCCTGGTTCGATTCCAGGCTCTATCACAACCGGCCGTGATTGGGAGTCCCATAGGGCGGCGCCCAGTGTCGTCCGAGTTTGGCCGGTGTAGGCCGTCATTGTAAATAAGAATTTGTTCTTAACTGACTTGCTAGTTAAATAAAAGTCAGGAAACTAGCGTAGTGTGTGCCTGGACTCTGTCCCCTAACTCCTGCCAAATCTACTGTTTTAATATGGGACAATTAACACACACATACACACGCACACACACAGACAGACACACCGCGCCAAGCAGGCCCTCCCTCAGGCATTACAAAGGGGAAACAGAGGGTCTGTCTAGAGCTGCTAACAGACAGTCTAATACAGTCTCGTACTTACAGACCCCTGCAGCCACAAACCATGCTACTTATGAATTAGAATGGCTCAGAAGAACCACTCAGAACTATGAAAAGAAGAACTTGTGGTCTCACACACGGTCAATGGAAAACCAGTCCCCATACACTTAGAATTAGTCATTCAAATTACATAGCTGGTTTCCAGTGTGTGTGTGTGTGGGTCAGTCTGTGTTTGATGTCTCTCTCACACATACACACACACTGTAGAGATTAAAGGAGAGAATACTCATAGTTATTTTGCCATTAACTGAATCGCTGGTCATTATAGGAACAGGTTTGACCTTTGAACTTTGCTGTGGTCTATTTGATGAGAGAGATTAAGGGCCATCAGAAGCTGTTCTATTCACTCTGTAGGTCCATTTGCAGGTAAAACACACAGGCTTTTAACAACCTTTGATGACACACAGGCAGGTACTCAGCTAGTAAACATTAACCTACTACATCTAGCTACATGTTGAACTTCCATCCCCTCAGTGCAGGGGCACAATGTATGAATTTATGATTGGAACAGAATCATATTATTGGCCAGTATGAAGAAATCCCTATCTCCAGTTTAGGAAATTGCTAGCTAACCACCGGAGGACAACGACACAACAAGATGCAACAATTCAAGTTTTTTCTTTCAAAGATGTTTGGCTTCTGATGTGATTGGTGTGAAGCCAAATCCAAACTGGCTTCCCTTGACACTTTTTTCGGGTGCGGCAGGACCATTCACTGCTGAGCTCATTCAGTTTAGCTCAACGCTGATTAAATATATATATTTTTTTTTAACAAGGGAAGGCACCTAGCATTTGGTGCTACGGGAAGGAAAAATGTGATACTCTTTTTGACCAGACAGCATCATATAGATGGGCTACACATATACTGACAGAGGGGCGCTGTTTCGCTCAGTCGGATGCTTTCTCTTTAGCCTGCGAATTGAAGGAAATTTATGAAATACAAGAGACAAAATCTACATTTGGCATCCTTCAATTCCTGTCCAGTTTGTCGCCCCCTCAGGCTTGTGCAGTGGAGGGGATCTTCGTGGACTATACTCAGCCTTGTCTCAGGGTAGTAAGTTGGTGGTTGTTGATATCCCTCTATTGGTGTGGGGGCTGTGCTTTGGCAGAGTGGGTGGGGTTATATCCTGTCTGGTTGGCCCTGTCCGGGGGTATTGTCGGAGGGGGCCACAGTATCTCCTGACCCCCTGTCTCAGCCTCCAGTATCTATTCTGCAATAGTCTATGTGCCGGGGGGCTAGGGTCAGTTTGTTAAATCTGATGTTATTATCCGGTGTCTTGTGTGAATTTAAGTATGCTCCCTCTAATTCTCTCCCACTCTATCTCGGAGGACCTGAGCCTACCCGGAGGACCATGCTTCAGGACCACCTGCCCTGATGACTCCTCACAGCCAGAAGAGGACTGGCCACCCCTCAGAGCCTGGTTCCTCTCTAGGTTTCTTCCTAGGTTTTGCCTTTCTAGGGAGTTTTTCCTAGCCACCGTGCTTCTACATCTGCATTGCTTGCTGTTTGGGGTTTTAGGCTGGGTTTCTGTATAGCAATTGTGACATCGGCTGTTGTAAAAAGGTCCTTATACATACATTTGATTTGATTTGATTTGTCAGACTCTGACCATAGATCACTAGAGGAGCAAAGGCTCCCCTATGACCAGAACCTGACAGGCTCCCCTATGACCAGAACCTGGAGCGTGGCTGATGACCGGTCCCGGGCATGGCACCGGTATGGTGGACTGCTCTCGCACTGTTGCGGGACCTGGACTGGGCACTGGCACAGCTGAAGACTCCAGCCCGGGCTCCGGGCTGTGGACCGTCACTGGAGGCTCTGGGCTAGGAAGGCGCACTGGAGGTCGGGTACGGGGAGCTGGCACAGGTCGTACCGGGCTGGGGAGGCGCACCGGAGGTCTGGTGCGTGGAGCTGGCACTGGAGGCACCGAGCTGGGCACACGCACTGGAGGTCGGGTGCGGGGAGCTGGCACAGGTCGTACCGGACTGGGGAGACGCACTGGAGATCGGATGCAGGAGGCTGGCAGGGCTGGAGCTGCACACTGAAGGTCTGGTGCGGGAAGCGGACACAGGACGTACTGGATTGAAGAGGGGGGCTGGATATCAGGCGCGGGAGGCTGGTACTCTACGACCCGGACTGGGGATGCACACTTCAACCATAAACTCCAGCTCCGCCTTGTAATCTTCGTCATCCTCCCCATGCGGCCGGCATTGCTCCATTCTTCCCAAGAACATCTCCTTTAGGTTTTCCTCCTCCTACTCTGACTTCGACCCCCAGTTGTCCCACGCTGATAGTGGTACCGGTGCGTCGTCCACTTGGCCCGACCACCCCCATAGCCCCACACAAAAAAAATCCCTCTAATTGGGGACCAACACAAAACCAATATAGAAACATAAAACCTAGATCTGTCAGGTTCTGACCATAGACAACTAGATGAGCAAAGGCTCCCTATGACCAGAGCCTGACAGCAGTACAATATGGATGTCCATATTTAGATTTTACATAAACACTTCATTTACTTCTAAATGGGAAATGGAAAACGTTTGTTAAAAACGTATCAACTTAGAAAAAAACTAAAGAATGTTGTGATATTATGAGTTAACCCTAGAAAACATGAAGTCTGTGATGTCAGTTCTATTTCATAAACCTGTCAATTATTAATCACTACTCAACACAGTAAAATAGAACTCCCTGCTTAGTGTTGGAAGTGTTAATTGGTGAAGTAACAAGATAATGGTGTGTTTTTAATCAATCAAACCAGAGGGTCTCTTGACTTATTCCACATTTTGTTATGTTTATTCAACATTGATTAAATTATCACCTATAATGACAAAGTAAAAAACATGTTTTTAGAAATGTTAGCAAATTTATTGAAAATGAAATACAGAAAGATCTAATTTAAATAAATATTCACACCCCTTTGCTACGACATTCCAAGTTGAGCTCAGATGCATCCAATTTCCTTTGATCATCCTTGAGACATCACTACAACTTGACTGGAGTTCACCTGTGGCCAATTCAATTGTTTGGACAGAAAGATATTCAATTGTTTGAATATGTGCCTGTCAGAGCAGAAACTACCATGAAAGATCCCCGAGGTTGTAATCAGGCCAGAGCTTAGTTTGAGCAAGATCCTGCTGGAACAGGATCCGGCACCTCTCACTTTTGGACTGTTAGCAATGTACCAATTATTAGGCTAATTCAAGATGACTCCTCTGTGATTCTCCTGGCTGCCCCCTAAAAAACGCTATGCGAAAACATGCCTGATAATTGATTTGGGTTGGGCCAACCTGGGTTTATGATTTGCGCAACATAGTAGCCTATAAAGACCAGTGCTGTGGTGAGAGAGAGAACCGCACCTGTATCTCACACAGAACTAGAATGAAATTCTCTCTCTCTCTCTCTCTCTCTCTCTCTCTCTCTCTCTCTCTCTCTCATAGAAATGAGCCTGCAACTCTCATCTCTCCAGCATTGCATTTCATCATTTATTTCCATATAGAATCACATCCACAAGAAATTAAATAATACACCAGGAGTAGGCCTATAATTTAGCCACAGATGATCAAAAGTTTATTTGTAAAAAATTGTCTAGCTGTGGATTAAGTGTAGCCCAATCACGAGGCGTGCCTACAGTTGGGAACGCCCGGCAAATCTGTCAGTAAACAGCATGCAACCAAAACAGGCCCAATATTTCAAATACAGTCGCAGGAAAAGGTTGGAAAGCAAATGGATCCTGCTGAAAAGAGGAGAGTAATCTGTCTGTAGTTATATAAGTTATAAACTTCCAAATAGGCCTATTGAGCGAACAGCATTGTTTAACAAAGTAAAACGAGAGCGAGATAAGCTTTTGGCACGAGCGCAAACTGGACAGCTTTTTTAGGACTTAACCTGAGATGGAGGTGACCTGAGGTACCAGAACGCATTTTAACAAATCTCCTTTATAATGAAGCATTGAATGCTTTATCATGCTTTTGCGTAGATCAGGCATTACTCTACTTCAATTCTACTGACCCATGCCAGTATGCAAAAGCATGATAAGGAGATTGAGCAACTGAGCAACCGGGCAAGAAGGACCTTGGTCAGGGAGAAGACGCCAATGACCACTCTAACCGAACTACAGAGTTCCTTGGCTGAGATGAGAGAAGCTGCCAGAAGGACAACAGTCTCTACCGCACTTCACCAATCTGGGTTTTATGGGAGAGTGGCAAAGATTTACATTCCAACAGGACAATTACCCCAAGCATACAGAGAAAGTAACACTGGAATAGCTTCAGAACAAGAATGTGAATGTCCTTGACAACCAGCCAAAGCCCAGACTTTAATCCCATTGAAAATCTGTTCAAAGACTTTGATGTTCACCGCTGCTCCCTATCTAACTTAACAGAGCTTGAGAAAATCTGCAAGGAAGAATACGGGAAAATCCCAAAATACAGATGTGCCAAGCTGATACAGACACACCCAAGACAACTCAAAGCTGTAATCGTTGCCAAAGTTGCTTCTACAAAGTATTGAATCAGGGTTGTGAATACCTATGTAAATGAGATATTTCTGTATTTCATTTTCTATATATTTGCAAAAATGGGTGTGTTATGTGTGTGTGTGTATGTAGTGTATAGGAATGTGTGTGTGTTATGTGTGTGTGTATGTAGTGTATATGAATGTGTGTGTGTTATGTGTAGGAGTGTCTGTATCTTGGTGTCATTATCTTGGTGTCTGTATCTTGGTGTCTGTATCTTGGTGTCTGTATCTTGGTGTCTGTATCTTGGTGTCTGTATCTTGGTGTCTGTATCTTGGTGTCTGTATCGTGACAGAACAAACAGAACATACTGTCAGCTTGAGACCTAAATATCCCTGCACTCACAATAATGTTGCTATTTACTAATTACAGTCATATAGGCCACTAAGTTACTCACACAATGGGAGAAGTTGCATTTCCCCTCGGACACGATATTATGGATGTAGCATTAGATGGATGTGATTTTGATACGCAGACGGTCCTCGATTGACTTATGTGAATCTGTATTGAGTTCATAGAGGTAAATGAGGATTCACAGGTGTAAGTCGATACAAACAGTGTTAGCACATAAAATGCACGTTTCTTTATTGTGCGGTATTCCTCTGAGCCTCCCAAAACACACACAAGGACTCTGAACTCCTGAGGTCATCCCTGATGTGGCTCGATGTCTGGAATTCAATCAGCTCAGTTTGAGTTGCGGCCTCATCCACCGTTTTCTTAGCAAGGGAGGAGAATTCTCCACCTGGGCGGACTGTGAGAGGATCACGGAAAAACGCAATGATGTCCTTGGATATGCCGTAGTCTTCAAATCTGGTGGAGAACTTGTCCCTCAGCTGCTTGGTGAAATCTTGCATCACATCTGTGACAATGCTGTGGCCTGGTCCCTCTGCCTGTCGTCTCTTCAGTGTGCTGAAGTGCAGTAGCCTTCCAGATGACAAGTCCAAATCAAACAACTTAGCTTCTTAGTAAAGGCCTCAGGTTTTTCCACCATGTCCACGACTGTTTTCCCTCTTACTTGTAACTGCAGATTTAACCCGTTTAAGTGACAGAATATTTCAGGGGAAAGACATGTCAGCCGTGTGTGTATCCTCCCAGCTAACAATGACCTGTCGGTCCGCCAGCGTTTTTTGGGTGGCGCGCCGTCAGCAGCTTGCCGCGGTTGGGCCTTTGCCGGCAGACCATCGGCAAGCTGTTGGCGATCCGCCGGCAGACCATCGGCAAGCTGTTGGCGATCGCTCATCAGTCCACTAGCGTCTCTTGAGTGGCAAGCCGCTATGTTAGGTGGAGGTCTGACCTTCAGTGGAGGAACTTCGGCATGTCGATATGCAGACCCGTGTGTGTGACCTGCTGTAACACCTCATACATTTAATAAGTACTGCTACACTGAACAAAGTGAAAATGAGTGTGTCCTCAATGTATGTCTTTTTTGGATTTGTTTTATTAAACATTATACTTTAATGGTTTCAACCTGATTCTTGTGGATTCGCTCAACCTAAATAAATGTACATTCCCCTCATTCTAATATTTATGTTTCAATGGAAAATCGACACCTGCATATCCTCTTGTTCTTCCCAGTTTATAACGGTTGATGAGAAATCACTGTTATAAACGGTTGGTTGAGTCATGTTGCTTGTCATTAAATAATATTTCGTAAGCAATATGTTGTTGGTGGTGTGTTTGATAATTGTATAATTGACCATTTGACAGCATTTGAGATTTTATACAACTTTGTTGTGGATGTAATGTGTTCCAAAAGTCATTGGTAAATTAGCTAAAGTAATATGTATACACATTTTGTGGGACAAGCTGTATATCGTAACATTGGACTGCACAACACATCATTTAATATCCAACTTTTTACCTCTGAAATATAGCTAATGGATTTGCTAATGTTGCTTGGTTGATAAATATTGATAGAACTGCTAAGTAACCAAAAAGGAAAGACATTTTAAGCTTTAGATAATACATATAACGAAAACAGCTGAATGTTGTCAAGCTTTACCGTATCAAAATTTGAGTCCTCTGACGGAGGCGTTTTGCACAATCTGCAAAAAATAATTTTGAACTTTTTGACACCTATCAATGTTGGCTGTTTCATCTTACATCAGCTACATAGAGGCATAATGTAGTCAAATGTTACAATGTATGCATCAATATTAAACTAATTGGGACTCTAATTTCCATTACAGATAACATCAAACAAAAAACGTGGGTACACTTTATTTTATTGTGAACTTTCATTATCACCTTTCAATGCTTTAGATTTTAAATGTAAATGCTTAGATATTCAGATTGAGTTATCTTTTCTAAAATGTATATAGTATGTCAAGTTGTTTAGCTACATGTATTTCCCACCACAGCATGGAGAAAGTCAAGAGGAAGCAGTGGAGTGAGGTGGACATGTTCCATGGAGGTCTGCGGGGCAGGGATGGCTATCCGCCAGGCTGCCAAGGTTAGGCATCTTTTGTTTTTAGGAGATTACCACATGTATGTGAATTGTATCTGCTAGTAACAGTTTTCTTATCTACCAAGGTGCATGGTGTACCTCGGCAGACCGGGAGCTGCTGACAGAGAAGGAAAGAAAGAGGATCAAGAATGTAGTTTCTGTTTGTCTGTGTATATTGTATTGTAATGTTATTTTGTAGCCCAGGACATGTTTTTCTGAAATAACAATTAGAAAGCCTATATCTATATATGTATTTATTTTAATATTATTACTAATTGCATCGTTACCATGTATTCAATGTAGATATTTTTATATTGTAATGTGTTTTACAATACATTTGCAACGATTATTGAGAGTGGTGTACATTATTTTGGATTCATTACCGTGTGGAAAGATACTGATAATATGAACGGTGGACCGACCGTGGACCGCCAACAAATACTTATTATGGACCAGCAGCGGACCTCTGTCGGAAAAGTGGCGGCTGCTGCTGGTGGTCCGCTGTAAAAGCGATGAGCAAAACGCTGGCGAACCGCAGGCGTTGCCCGCCGGTGGGCCGCTAACTTTGCCACTGGTGGACCACTACTGGGCCGCCGGCCATATGTTTGCTGGGTTTTCTGGAGTGGGAAGCCCACTTTAAAAGTTCCATGCTTAGATTGAATTATCTGCTAACAGCGACATTTTCATTGGTAAGATGAACGCTTATCTCTCTGCACATTCTTCCCTGAAAGTTTCCCTGTATCATTTTCATTGGTAAGATGAACGCATATCTCTCTGCACATTCTTCCCTGAAAGTTTCCCTGTATCATTTTCATTGGTAAGATGAACGCATATCTCTCTGCACATTCTTCCCTGAAAGTTTCCCGGTATCATTTTCATTGGTAAGATGAACGCATATCTCTGCACATTCTTCCCTGAAAGTTTCCCTGTATCATTTTCATTATTCTACTACATGATACTACAATTTGGCTTATACTCATCATGAGGTTGCTACAACCTAGCCTATGAATGAAAGATTATAACGTATGTGCACAGGTTAAGAGACAAATTGAAGTAATCAAGCTGACAGACAGTGACACATTCAATCCCGCCTTGTACAATCTTGGGGTATTGAATCGCCTTGGTATACAGACGATAGCCCTATTTGGTAAAAGACCAAGTCCATATTATGGCAAGAACAGTTAAAATAAGCAAAGAGAAACAACAGTCATCATTACTTTAAGACATAAGGAAGTGACATTTTATCAACAAAACACGTCTTCACCCACCCTGGCTAGAGTGGGTGGACAAGATATAATTTGTCTGACTGTCCCACTTTCTAGTGGTGAGACTTTATGAAAGCTCGGAAACTGTTCAGCTGCCAACACCACTGTAGATTTGAAGCCAGAGAAGAAATCTGTTGGAAAAGATTTGGGAGGTGACCTCAGACACACACACACACACACACACACACACACACACAACTGTACTATTTAGTGGGGGGGCTTCTTCACGACATCAGTCAATACGGAACATTTCCAGAACTTTTAAAGTTCATTCAAGTGCAGTCGCAAAAACCATCAAGCGCTATGATGAAACTGGCTCTCATGAGGACCGCCACATGAATGGAAGACCCAGAGTTCATTAGAGTTACCAGCCTCAGAAATTGCAGCCCAAAAAATTGCTTTACAGAGTTCAAGTAACAGACACATCTCAACATCAACTGTTCAGAGGTGTCACGATGTGGAAACATGGGACGATATATGGAGCGTTCGTGGAGTGTCATCCTTTTTATTAGAGTTAGATGTTCTTCACAAAGCACTTCAAATAACAAAGGAGAGTAAATGAATAAACTAAACACTAATACAAAAACAAAAGCAAAGTGACTTACGGTCTGGAGCAACATGCAGATAGACTCTTACAAATAATGATCCACACACAGGTGTGGGGTTGAGCAACTTAAATAGAATCCCCAATCAGAGACAACGTCTCACAGCTGTCTCCAATTGGGGATTCAACACAACCTGAAAAACACATAGATCTAGTGAACTAGATCTGTCAGGCTCTGACCATGGCCAAAAGGTACTCCTTATGGCCAGAGCCTGACAGTACCCCCCCTAAGGCGTGGACTCCCGGCCGTGACAATCACAAAAAAATGACAAAAAAAAAAAAAAAATGACATGGGAGGTGTGAGGAGGGACAATCCACCTCGGTGGCGGCTCAGGCCCCGGCGAAGTGGATAACTTCCTCCCTGACATGAGTCCGATGACTGGGACCTGGCATGGCGAACGGCTCCGACCATGGAGCGGTACAGGCGACCGGACCCGGACTGGGCACCGGTGTGGCAGGTCGCTCCGGTTCTGGAGCTGGGCAGACGTCCGGGCCCCGACTGGACACCGGTGGAGCGGACTGCTCCGGCATGGGAGTGGAGCAGACGGCCGAACCCGGACTGGGCACCGGTGGAGCGGACTGCTCTGGCACTGGAGTGAAGCAGACGACCGGCCCCGGACTGGGCACCAGTGGAGCGGACTGCTCTGGCACTGGAGTGAAGCAGACGACCGGCCCCGGATTGGGTACCGGTGGAGCGGACTGCTCTGGCACTGGAGTGAAGCAGACGACCGGCCCCGGATTGGGTACCGGTGGAGCGGACTGCTCTGACACTGGAGCCTCCTAGGTTTGTATTGTAGTAAATTTCCCAAGAGGAGGATGGAAGCTAGCTGTCCTCCGGCTACACCATGCTACCCTAGAAGGTGCTGTTTTTTCACGAGGTGGTGCATCGAGAGACCAAAACGCAGCGCAGGGATAGTAGTTCGACATAGTAAATTATATATATTACATAATTTATTATACTATGTATAATAAAACACAAATGACGAACTACAGAACAAACAGACACGAACGAACAAACGTCAAAAACGTACAAAATCAAACACGATCATGAAACGTAACGTAGCACACTTGACTGCGTTACTGTCACCGTGACTGCGAAATATACGATAACGACCCACATCCCCGGTGTGGAACATACAAACCTATGTAGGATCCCTAATTAGAGACGATGCACTACAGCTGCCTCTAATTAGGGATCCAACACAAACCACCACCAGAACCAGAAAGAAAAGAAGCAAATAGGCTTCTCTATGGCCAGAGCCTGAAATGTTTATACCTTCATTGCAAAACAATGAAGGTATAAACATACATACAGAGCAGTGTGTTTTAATTACTTATTTGGTGACGTGAATATATTTTGTATGGTTTCATCTTAAAAGGACAACTTTTTTAATGGTTCGCTGTTTTTAATTTGAATGAAATTCACTGAGTAGGATGGTCCTCCCCTTCCTCCTCTGAGGACCCTCCACTGGGCTAGGGGGAAGAAGTTGTCTTGGAGACTGTTGTTGAGAAAGCTAATGCTCCGGTATCGTTTGCTGTACGGTAACAGAGAGAACAGTCTATGGCTTGGGTGGCTGGAGTCTTTTGGGCCTTCCACTGACACTGCCTGACATAGAGGTACTGGATGGCAGGGAGATCAGCCCCGGTGGTGTACTCGGCTCCGCACCACCCTCCTTAGCGCTTTGTGGTCAAGGGTGGTGCATTTGCCATACCAAGCGGTGATGCAGCCACTCAAGATGCTCTCGATGGTGCAGCTGTAAAACTTTTGGAGGATTCAAGGACCCATGCCAAATCTTTTCAGCCTCCTGAGGGGGAAGAGGTGCTGCCATGCCCTCTTCACGACTGTGTGGGTGTTTGTGGACCAAGTTAGGTCCTTAGTGTTGTGATGTGGAATAAGTAAAGTTGTATGAATACTTTCTGAAGGCACTGTATGCGAACATGACTGAGATTTGTAGGTTATATTATATAATATTAACCCAGTTAGCTAAATGTATCTGGGACGGACCTGGCCCACATCAGCCACTTTTGTGTGGCCCACATGTGGTTTGGAATTAGGGACCTGCTGTGGCCCAGATGCGGCAGCCGTAACTCAGCCGTAACTCAGCCAGAATTGTGTCAGGCTCTGGCCATAGAGAAGCCTTTTGCTTCTAGAGCCAGGTAGAGAAAACAACAAATGAAATAGTAAAAGGTGACAATAACAGATCTTCTCTTCAGTAGCTACAGGTGAGATGGTTACAGGACCTACACACACAATCATTCTCTTTCATGACTCATCAGTGCCTTGAAAGAGGCAAGTAGACCAACTGTCTTGGATTCATCAGAATGTGTATGTTTGTATTTCTTGGCTGAAATCACTGTTAAAATCAACCAACCAAGATGCTGCCTTTTCAAAGCATGGGCTGAAACCAGAGAGCAGCTAGGCAGAGGTAAAGTAGGTCTACATGATGTACAGAATGTCATGTGAAAAGCAGGCTTTTATAAACATTAATCTCAATGTTTTACTCTATAAATGTTATACATTTATCTGACTGAGGCCTTCTAGATCTTAGGTATTGGAAACATGGAATCTGTAAAGTAATAGTTACTTGTCATATTGTAATGATTAGAACAGTTAGGGGTAACTATCTGCAAACTGGGCCTCCAGTACATCTCCTGCTCAGCCAGTTCAATAGTAAAGTCATGTGTCCCTGGAACAAACTATAGTACCAAATTAAATCAATATTCAGCTCTTTATAAACCACTGGTGCGGTTTACAATTCAGCTAGAGAGCCAGACAATGTACACAGTGACACAGGAACAAAGAAGGAGAGTGCAGTGCCTTAGACCGCTGCGCCACTCGGGAGGCCCAGAGCTAGTTTATTATGATGTGTTATTAAACTATATCTGTAGAAGTGACTGATTCTGAGGGAGCGGTTGGCACCTTACCAGAGACCGGAGAAAGACCCCAGACTGGGGGCTGACAAACACTGATATAAAGCCCTGATGGACATTAAACGTTCTGGACAGATCTGTTTAAAAAATGCTAATAGGTGCTGCAGCTAGCTGAGGTCACCTCGTAAGTCTGCTCCAATGGTGTGTGTGTGTCAAGAAAAGTTCATTGTTCATGGGCCCAGGATACAGGGTGTAAACAGTACAGTAAAATCATTACTGGCAAGCTCTCTTCAACAGTGAAATACACATTTATAAAAATAATACACAATAAGTAAAAAAAAAAAAAAAAGTCAGGTATACACAAAGATAAACGTGAAGAAGCCCCCCCACTAAATAGTACAGTTGTGTGTGTGTGTGTGTGTGTGTGTGTCTGAGGTCACCTCCCAAATCTTTTCCAACAGATTTCTTCTCTGGCTTCAAATCTACAGTGGTGTTGGCAGCTGAACAGTTTCCGAGCTTTCATAAAGTCTCACCACTAGAAAGTGGGACAGTCAGACAAATTATATCTTGTCCACCCACTCTAGCCAGGGTGGGTGAAGACGTGTTTTGTTGATAAAATGTCACTTCCTTATGTTATAAAATACATTTTACATGTTCTGAATATCCAACAAGTCAATACATCCAACAATAAGCGGTGGTTTCTTGCAGCAACTTCTGTAAAGTTGTTTCCGTGGTTCACAGAAAGCTAAATGAACATGAAGAGCTGAATTCAATGTAAAAGGCTTTGAAAATAAGCTCAGTGCTCCCTTGACATATCACCAGGGTTGGGGAGTAACGGATTACATGTAAGGGATTACAAAAAACCGTTAACTGTAATCCTTTGCGTTAGCATAAAAAATATTGTAATCAGATTAGATTATTTTGAAAAACTCTGATTACTTCGAGGATTACTTTTAAATTCAGAAAGGATGTTTGCGGATAAAAATCTTTGACACTTCTCTGTTTTCTCAATGACATTCAAATCAGCATTGAAAAAAGGAGCAGGTTTAAATTTGTTCCACCTGAGTGAGTCTGACCACAAGTCAGACATTGATTGATTGCGGGAAAAGAGCAGCAATAGGCTACAGTCCAAGCTATGTCTTCCAATGGTGCGCTGCTTTCAGCATCCAAAGATTCCCAACTTGAATAAATGCTTGGAGGTAAGGATAACAGCAGCGGTGTAGTGTACAGCTATACGGATATCACTTATTATTGATATCTACAGTACAGTTGAAGTCGGAAGTTTACATAAAACTTAGCCAAATACATTTAAACTCAGAATAATGTCAGAACAATAGTTATTTGCTAACAGCGACATTTTCATTGGTAAGATGAAAATATGAAAAAATATGAAATTTCCCCCCCGGGGGATCAATAAAGTACCTATCTATCTATCTAATATCTCTCTGCACATTCTTCCCTGAAAGTTTCCCTGAATTATTTTCATTGGTAAGATGAATATCTCTCTGTACATTCTTCCCTGAAAGTTTCATTCATTTTCATTTCATTGGTAAGATGAACGCATATCTCATTTCATTTTCATTATACACCTTTATTTTGATACTTTTTAACAGCGGCATTTTCTCTTATCAAGCTAATTGTTCTTAACGAATGTTGACTTAAAAAAAGTAGTGTAGCCTACAGTAGGCTACATATACCTGTTTTAGCCCACCAAATAGACACAAATAATACGTGAATAGACATTTTATGAACGTAAAATTATGAGCGTGAAATTATGTAATTGTCAATGAATCTATTATGTACTAAGCATGTAGGCTAAATAATTGTGCTAATATTATATCATAATTATGTTCTGGCCCACCGACTATTAGCTCAGAAGAAATTTGGCCCGAGGCCAAACCTAGTTTACATACACTCAATTAGTATTTGGTAGCATTGCCTTTAAACTCGGGTCAAACGTTTCGGGTAGCCTTCCACAAGCTTCCCACAATAAGTTGGGTGAATTTTGGGCCCATTCCTCCTGACAGAACTGGTGTAACTAAGTCAGGTTTGTAGGCCTCCTTGCTCGCTCACGCTTTTTTCAGTTCTGCCCACAAATGTTCTATAGGATTGAGGTCAGGGCTTTGTGATGGCCACTCCAATACCTTGACTTTGTTGTCCTTAAGCCATTTTGCCACAACTTTGGAAGTATGCTTGAGGTTATTGTCCATTTGGAAGACCCATTTGCGACCAAGCTTTAACTTCCTGACTGATGTCTTGAGATGTTGCGTCAGTATATCCACATAATTTCCTTCCTCATGATGCCATCTATTTTGTGAAGTGCACCAGTCCCTCCTGCAGCAAAGCACCCCCACAACATGATGCTGCCACCCCCGTGCTTCACGGTTGGGATGGTGTTCTTCAGCTTGCAAGCCTCCCCCTTTTTCCTCCAAACATATCGATGGTCATTATGGCCAAACAGTTCTATTTTTGTTTCATTAGACCAGAGGTGATTTCTCCAAAAAGTATGATCTTTGTCCCCATGTGCAGTTGCAAACCGTAGTCTGGCTTTTTTATGGCGGTTTTGGAGCAGTGGCTTCTTCCTCGCTGAGCGACCTTTCAGGTTATGTCGATATAGGACTCGTTTTACTGTGGATATACAGTGGGGAGAACAAGTATTTGATACACTGCCGATTTTGCAGGTTTTCCCACTTACAAAGCATGTAGAAGTCTGTCATTTTTATCATAGGTACTCTTCAACTGTGAGTGACGGAATCTAAAACAAAAATCCAGAAAATCACATTGTATGATTTTTAAGTAATTAATTTGCATTTTATTGCATGACATAAGTATTTGATACATCAGAAAAGCAGAACTTAATATTTGGTACAGAAACCTTTGTTTGCAATTACAGAGATCATACGTTTCCTGTAGTACTTGACCAGGTTTGCACACACTGCAGCAGGGATTTTGGCCCACTCCTCCATACAGATCCTTCAGGTTTCGGGGCTGTCGCTGGGCAATACGGACTTTCAGCTCCCTCCAAAGATTTTCTATTGGGTTCAGGTCTGGAGACTGGCTAGGCCACTCCAGGACCTTGAGATGCTTCTTACGGAGACACTCCTTAGTTGCCCTGGCTGTGTGTTTTGGGTCATTGTCTTGCTGGAAGACCCAGCCACGACCCATCTTCAATGCTCTTACTGAGGGAAGGAGGTTGTTGGCCAAGATCTCGCGATACATGGCCCCATCCATTCTCCCCTCAATACGGTGCAGTCGTCCTGTCCCCTTTGCAGAAAAGCATCCCCAAAGAATGATGTTTCCACCTCCATGCTTCACGGTTGGGATGGTGTTCTTGGGGTTGTACTCATCCTTCTTCTTCCTTCAAACACGGCGAGTGGAGTTTAGACCAAAAAGCTCTATTTTTGTCTCAGCAGACCACATGACCTTCTCCCATTCCTCCTCTGGATCATCTTTAACATTGATTTATCCTGCAATAGATGTCGTTCAATAAGTAACATACATTTTTGTCTTTTTCAAATGCCTCTTAAGGGGAAAGTAATCTAAAAGTAATGGAATGTAATCAGATTACGTTACTGAGTTTGGTTAATCCAAAAGTTACGTTGCTGATTAAAATTTAGGAAACGTAACTTGTAACGGATTACATTTATAAAGTAACCTACCTGTCACACCAGCCTTCGCTTTGGCTCCCCCTCCTGTCCAGCTCAGGCGTTCGGCATTGCCGGCCTTCTAGCTGCTGCCGAACATACTGCTGGTAAACGCCCTTCACTCATCAAGTTGTCTCGTCATCATTACACACACCTGGTTCCAATCCCCACTCTATCACTGTATATACAGTATAATCCCCGATATGACGCGTTTACACAGGACCTTGAAATGTGCTCAATCCATCAACATGTCACTATGGGAGCCAGGAAGTCTGAGGGGACCACTGTTCTTATCTTTACAAGGTGTTTTGTAAACATACTATCAGTATCAGGCGCTAGCTAGTCTCATCTGAGTTGGGGTGCTCCTTTGTTGATGATTGCCAGATGTTGGTGACAACCTGTTTATCTAGCAGTATATAAACTGAGAAATCTCTTTGTTCAGTATTCATATGGCAGGTTGCACCTCACTGGCAGTTTGGTACCATGAATTCAGATCTGAAATAAATACTTCCTTCAACCTCTCTGCTGAATACTTTCTTCTTGCATCCTGATTTCTTCAATACCTGAGAAATTCATCATCACAAATTGGCGTCACGACAGGGATACAGTTTTACGGCTGAACAACAGGTAAGCAGACTTTCATTTCTAACTTCGATTGTGTTGAAATCTGTTTACCTGAGGTAAAGCTGAGCTGGAAAGAATGAATTTTTAACAATGTTTTTTTAAATGGGAAAGATTAATTGGTATTGAGTTATGTAAAGGATGTAAGGAAATAAAATAACAATGAAATGCTGTGATTCAAAATAAGGGTGTTCAAATAAATTAGTAGAAAGCTAAGGAAAAATAAGTACCTCAAAAGGCAAGTGATAAGTCCTAGTTTGAGGTGGATGGAATGGTAAAACAGAAGATAGTCTCTAACAAGTCTTTGGAAACATAATACTTAGGTTATTGCAGGTTGATTATAAAGAGTTAAGAGAGTATGAATGTGACGGTGTAAATATGGAAGAGACCCAGCTAAAGTCCAGAACTCCAGCGCAAAGTCCTGCGCACTCCTCGTCCCCTGTCTCAGGTGGAAAAGGCGCTCGCCCGCCTCTCTTCCTTCTGGTGGATGGTCGAAGACGGCTCGGAAGTGGCGGGCGAACTTCCCGAAGTCGTCCAACGCTGTTCCCTCTCTCCAGGTTGCATTGGCCCACTTCAGGGCTTTCCCCGTTAGACAGGAAACGAGAGCGGATACCTTCTCCCGGTCAGATGGAGGAGGGGAGATATTGCTGAATGCCAGCTCTAATTGCAGAAGGAACCCCTGGCACTTTGCAGCGGCTCCATCGTACTCCCGGGGAATGGAAATGTGGATTCCACTGGTAGGTAGTGGTGGAGTGTTGGAACCTACAGTGGTCAGGACTATACTCGCTGATGGGGAGGTTCCACTTTCTTGTCGGTTGTGCTCCAGTCGCTGGACCGCCTGGAGAACCCGATCCATCGCCTCTCCTAGGCTGGTGAGCATGGTGGAGTGCTCCCTCCCTCTCTCCACTACCCCGGTCATGCCTGTTGCTCCTGCTGGCTCCATGATGATTACTGGTCGGTTATTCTGTGACGGTGTGAATATGGAAGAAAGCCAGGTGCAGGAGATGGTGTGGAATAAACGTATAGTTTTAATACTTTACAGGTAATTCCACAATATAATAAGGAACGGCAAGAACAACATGCACATACACTGCCACAATAAACAATAACCCACAAGGACCTGAGGGAACATATAACATGAAGTAATTGGGGGGAATGAGAACCAGGTGTGCGTAATGACAAGACAAGACAAATGGATAATGAAGGAGGGAACGGCAGTGGCTAGAAAGCCGGTGACGACGATAGCCGAAGCATGCCTGAACAAGGGAATGAGGCAACTTCGGATGGAGTTGTGACAATGAACTTCCATTGTGAATTACTCTAAACAGTCCAGAGAGACGGACAAACGAATGCACACAGTGTAAGTCTTGAGCAGCGAATATAAAATATATTTTGAAGCACGGCATCAATCTTTCAATAGATAAACAAATTTAATAGAGCTCAAGTTGGGGATTTGATTCAAATATTGAATTACTACATGAACTTTAAATTATGGGGAGTCAGTAAGGCGGAGTCGGACAGACGACGATAAGTTAAACTAAATCAGACCTCAAAGGGAAAGCAATGACAAAAAAAAAAAATCAAACCTCTAAGGGAAAGCAATGACAAAAAAAATCAGACCTCTAAGGGAAAGCAATGCCCGCACCCGCCCGGTGGGAGGGTGCGGCCAGCATTTGATTGAAAAGCATGCATTTAGTTTTACTAGCATTTAAGAGCAGTTGGAGGCCACGGAAGGAGTGTATGGCATTGAAGCTTGTTTGAAGGTTAGTAAACACAGTGTCCAAAGAGGGGCCAGATGTATACAGAATGGTGTCGTCTGCGTAGAGATGGATCAGAGAGTCACCAGCAGCGAGAGCGACATCGTTGATGTATATAGAGAAAAGGGTTGGCCCAAGAATTGAACCCTGTGGCACCCCCATAGAAACTGCCAGAGGATCGGACAATAGGCCCTCCGATTTGACACACTGAACTCTGTCTGCAAAGTAGTTAGAGAACCAAGCAAGGCAGTCACTTGAGAAACCAAGGCTGTTGAGTCTGCCAATAAGAATGCAGTGATTGACAGAGTCGAAAGCCTTGGCCAGGTCGATGAAGACGGCTGCACAGTACTGTCTTTTATCGATGGCGATTATGATATCGTTCAGTACCTTGAGCGTAGCTGAGGTGCACCCATGACCAGCTTGGAAACCAGATTGCATAGCAGAGAAGGTACGGTGGGATTCGAAGTGGTCAGTTTTCTGTTTGTTAACTTGGCTTTCGAAGACTTTAGAAGGGCAGGATGGATATAGGTCTATAACAGTTTGGGTCTAGAGTGTCTCCCCCTTTGAAGAGGGAGATGACCGTGGCAGCTTTCCAATCTCTAGGGATTTCAGACGATACGAAAGAGACGTTGGCTAGTGATAGGTGTTGCAACAATTTTGGCTGATAATTTCAGAAAGAGAGGGTCCAGATTGTCTAGCCCAGCAGATTTGTAGGGGTCCAGATTTAGCAGCTCTTTCAGAACATCAGCCATCTGGATTTGGGTGAAGGAGAAGCGGGGGGGGCTTGGGCAAGTAGCTGCCGGGGGCACAGAGCTGTTGGTCGGGGTAGGGGTAGCCAGGTGGAAAGCATGGCCAGCCGTAGCAAAATGCTTATTGACATTTTCGGGAGGAGATGCTCTTATTCTCCATGGACTTTACAGTGTCCCAGAACTTTTTGGAGTTAGTACTACAGGAAGCAAATTTCTGTTTGCTGGCCTTTGCTTTTCTAACTGACTGTGTGTACTTGTTCCTGACTTCCCTGAATAGCTGCATATCATGGGGGCTATTCGATGCTAATGCAGTGCGCCACAGGATGTTTTTGTGTTGGTCTAGTGCAGCCAAGTCTGGGGTGAACCAAGGGCTATATCTGTTCTTAGTTCTGCATTTTTTGAAAGGCGCATGCTTATTTAGGATGGTGAGGAAAGCACTTTTAAAGAACAACCAGGCGTCCTCTACTGACGGGATGAGGTCAATATCCTTCCAGGATACCTGGGCCAGGTCGAATAGAAAGGCCTGCTCGCAAAAGTGTTTTAGGGAGCGTTTGACAGTGATAAGGGGTGGTCGTTTGACCGCTGGGCCATTGCGAACACAGGCGATGAGGCAGTGATCGCTGAGATCCTGGTTGAAAACAGAGGTGTATTTGGAGGGCAAGTTAGTCAGGATGATATCAATGATGGTACCCGTGTTTATGGATTTTGGGTTGTACCTGGTGGGTTCCTTGATCATTTGTGTGAGATTGAGGACATCTATCTTAGATTGAAGGACAACCGGGGTGTTAAGCATATCCCAGTTTAAGTCACCTAACAGTACAAACTCTGAAGATAGATGGGGGGCAATCAATTCACATATGGAGTCCAGGGCACAGCTGGGGGCTGAGGGAGGTCTGTAACAGGCGGCAACGGTGAGAGACTTATTTCTGGAAAGGTGGATTTTTAAGAGTAGAAGCTCAAACTGTTTGGGCACAGACCTGGACAGTATGACAGAACTCTGCAGGTTATCTCTGCAGTAGATTGCAACTCCGCCATCTTTGGCAGTTCTATCTTGACGGGAAATATTGTAGTTGGGGATGGAAATTTCCGAATTTTTGGTGGCCTTCCTAAGCCAGGATTCAGACACAGCTAGGACATCCGGGTTGGCGGAGTGTGCTAAAGCAGTGAATAAATCAAACTTAGGGAGGAGGCTTCTAATGTTAACATGCATGAAACCAATGCTTTTACGGTTACAGAAGTCAACAAATGAGAGCGCCTGGGGAATAGGTGTAATGCTGGGAGCTACAGGACCTGGGTTTACCTCTACATCACCAGAGGAACAGAGGAGGAGTAGGATTAGGGCACGGCTGAAGGCATTAAGAACTGGTCGTCTAGTGCGTTGGGTACAGAGAATAAAAGGAGCAGATTTCTGGGCGTGGTGGAATAGATTGAGGGCATAATGTATAGTCAAGGGTATAGTAGGATGTGAGTTCAGTGGAGGTAAACCTAGGCGTTGGGTAATGAAGAGAGAGGTTGCATCTCTGGAGACACCAGTTAAGCCAGGTGAGGTCTCCACATGTGTGGGGGGAGGGACAAAAAAAGCTATCAGAGGCCAGTTGAGCAGGACTGGGGGCTCTACAGTGAAATAAAACAATAATAGCTAACCTAAACAGCAACAGACAAGGCATATTGAAATAAGGGGCATAAAAACAAACAGTTAATGAGGGGCAAAAAATAACAATTAATTAAGAGGGCTAAGGCAACGACGGGTAATGGCGATGAATGGACAAAGAGGGTCAGTTAGAGAAATGTGATATGCTACACACAGGACCTGGGGCCTGGTAGTTAAACAGAAAGAAATACCATATAGCCAAACAGTCCTGTAGGCATCAGCTGTGGAGCTGAGCAATCATAGGATCCGATGAGCAGCAAAGAGGTGAGCCAGGGAGCAGTTCAATGGGCGCTGCACTAGGCGAGCGAGGAGGCATAGCGTTCAGAGTGCGAGCAGGCCGGGGCTAGCAGATGGTTGAGAGCACGTCGGACAATTACGTCGGCAGACCAGTCGTGGTGGCTCGGTGGGGCTCTGTGTCGACAGTAGAAGGTCCAGGCAGGTTGACAAGGTACTGTAGCCCGGGAGAGTAGCTAGTACACGTCGGCTGTCCGGGAGATGAGCCTAGCTCACGCTAGCATAGGTAGCATGTGAACAATGGAAGTTAGCCAAAAACGTTGGTCACTAGCTAGCTGTGATGATCCGGTGTGATGGTCCTGTGATTTCAGTGGAATGGAACGCAGTCCAATATGCGCTGGATTGGTAGCGCGCTGTGCAGACTGGCCAATATTGTCCGAACTAAAAGCTGGCTGAGCAGGCAGAGCAGTGGTGAGGACCGCTAGCAGTGGTTAGCGATGGCTAGTAGCTAGTTAGCAAGCTAGCTAGCAGGCTAGCTTCTGACTGCGGTTCAGTTAAATAATGGAAAGTAAGGATATTAGATCCGTTTCACATTGGGTAAGGCGGGTTTCAGGAGAGGTAAATCGGGGACAAATAAAAAAATGTATGCAAAGACAAATTACAAACTATTTACACGGGACGGGACGAACAAAAACACGTCTGCACTGTTACGCCATCTTGGATTAAATTGAGATTATTGTCAGACCAGTCTCCCTACTAAAATATACAATTTCCCTATCTAGAGTGTCAGCTAAAGACTTACAGAAATCTCTGGAACATGCTAACATCTCTGTTGACGGGTCTACGATACGTAAAACTCTAAACAAGAATGGTGTTCATTGGAGGACACTACCGAAGACGGCACTGCTGTCCAAAAAAAACATTGCTGCACATCTGAAGTACGCAAAAGAGCACCTGGATGTTCCACAGCGCTACTGGCAAAATATACCGTGGACAGATGAAACTAAAGTTGAGTTGTTTGGAAGGAACACACAACACTATGTGTGGAGAAAAAAGTCACAGCAAAACCTCATCCCAACTGTAAAGTATGGTGGAGGGAACATCATGGTTTGGGGCTGCTTTGCTGCCTCAAGGCCTGGACAGCTTGCTATCATCGACGGAAAAATGAATTCCCAAGTTTATCAAGACATTTTGCAGGAGAATGTAATGCTATCGGTCTGCCAATTGAAGCTCAAAAGAAGTTGGGTGATGCAACAGGACAACGACCCAAGACACAGAAGTAAATCAACAACAGAATGGCTTCAACGGAAGAAAATACGGCTTCTGGAGTGGCCCAGTCGGAGTCCTGAACTCAACCCGATTGAGATGCTGTGGCATGACCTCAAGAGAGCGGTTCATACCAGACCCAAGAATATTGCTGAACTGAAACAGTTTGGTAAAGAGGAATGGTCCAAAATTCCTCCTGACCGTTGTGCAGGTCTGATCCACAACTACAGAAAACGTTTGGTTGAGGTTATTGCTGCCAAAGGAGGGTCAACCAGTTATTAAATCCAAGGGTTCACATACTTCTTCCTCCCTGAACTGTGAATGTTTACAATAAAGACATGAAAACGTATCATTGTTTGCTTATTATTAGTTTAAGCAGACTGTTTATTGTTGTGAAGATCAGATCACATTTTATGACCAATATATGCAGGAATCCAGGTATTTCCAAAGGGTTCACATTCTTTTTCTTACCACTGTAAATACTGAAATAGTCTTTTAATTTGCATAGTACAGTACAGTTAGCAAATGTAATTAAAATACAGTAATGTATACTGTACTCTACTGTAATGTACTGAAGTCTAGTTTGTGCATGCTAGCTTACTGAATCATGCACCATAACATACGAGTGCATTGATACATAACATTAAAGTTTGAGTGGCAACACAGCTACCACTGTTACAAGCTCACATCACAAGACAGCTACCACTGTTACAAGCTCACATCACAAGACAGCTACCACTGTTACAAGCTCACATCACAAGACAGCTACCACTGTTACAAGCTCACATCACAGCTACCACTGTTACAAGCTCACATCACAGCTACCACTGTTACAAGCTCACATCACAGCTACCACTGTTACAAGCTCACATCACAGCTACCACTGTTACAAGCTCACAACACAGCTAGCACTGTTACAAGCTCACATCACAGCTACCACTGTTACAAGCTCACAACACCGCTACCACTGTTACAAGCTCACATCTCAAAAGATTGTTGTCCAAATGAGCCTTGTAAAGCCGAAATAGAAACATGACTTGCAAATTCCAACAAGCCCTATAAACAGGGCCACATCAGAACACTGGAAACATTGTAACAGAAACTAGTCTCTTAGACAGCAACATTGACGGTGCGAAAACACACAACATACAGTGGGGAGAACAAGTATTTGATACACTGCTGATTTTGCAGGTTTTACCACTTACAAAGCATGTAGAGGTCTGTAATTTTTATCATAGGTACACTTCAACTGTGAGAGACAGAATCTAAAACAAAAATCCAGAAAATCACATTGTATGATTTTTAAGTAATTCATTTGCATTTTATTGCATGACATAAGTATTTGATACATCAGAAAAGCAGAACTTAATATTTGGTACAATTAATATTTGGTGCAATTACAGAGATCATACGTTTCCTGTAGTTCTTGACCAGGTTTGCACACACTGCAGCAGGGATTTTGGCCCACTCCTCCATACAGATCCTTCAGGTTTCGGGGCTGTCGCTGGGAAAAACGGACTTTCAGCTCCCTCCAAAGATTTTCTATTGGGTTCAGGTCTGGAGACTGGCTAGGCCACTCCAGGACCTTGAGATGCTTCTTACGGAGCCACTCCTAAGTTGCCCTGGCTGTGTGTTTCGGGTCGTTGTCATGCTGGAAGACCCAGCCATGACCCATCTTCAATGCTCTTACTGAGGGAAGGAGGTTGTTGGCCAAGATCTCGCGATACATGGCCCTATCCATCCTCCCCTCAATACAGTGCAGTCGTCCTGTCCCCTTTGCAGAAAAGCATTCCCAAAGAATGATGTTTCCACCTCCATGCTTCACGGTTGGGATGGTGTTCTTGGGGTTGTACTCATCCTTCTTCTTCCTCCAAACACGGCGAGTGGAGTTTAGACCAAAAAGCTCTATTTTTGTCTCATCAGACCACATGACCTTCTCCCATTCCTCCTCTGGATCATCCAGATGGTCATTGGCAAACTTCAGATGGGCCTGGACATGCGCTGGCTTGAGCAGGGGGACCTTGCGTGCGCTGCAGGATTTTAATCCATGACGGCATAGTGTGTTACTAATGGTTTTCTTTGAGACTGTGGTCCCAGCTCTCTTCAGGTCATTGACCAGGTCCTGCCGGGTAGTTCTGGGCTGATCCCTCACCTTCCTCATGATCATTGATGCCCCACGAGGTGAGATCTTGCATGGTGCCCTAGACCGAGGGAGATTGACCGTCATCTTGAACTTCTTCCATTTTCTAATAATTGCGCCAACAGTTGTTGCCTTCTCACCAAACTACTTGCCTATTGTCCTGTAGCCCATCCCAGCCTTGTGCAGGTCTACAATTTTATCCCTGATGTCCTTACACAGCTCTCTGGTCTTGGCCATTGTGTAGAGGTTGGAGTCTGTTTGATTGAGTGTGTGGACAGGTGTCTTTTATACAGGTAACGAGTTCAAACAGGTGCAGTTAATACAGGTAATGAGTGGAGAACAAGAGGGCTTCTTGAAGAAAAACTAACAGGTCTGTGAGAGCCGGAATTCTTACTGGTTGGTAGGTGATCAAATATTTATGTCATGCAATAAAAAGCAAATTAATTATTTAAAAATCATACAATGTGATTTTCTGGATTTTTGTTTTAGATTCCGTCTCTCACAATTGAAGTGTACCTATGATAAAAATTACAGACCTCTACATGCTTTGTAAGTAGGAAAACCTGCAAAATCGGCAGTGTATCAAATACTTGTTCTCCCCACTGTAGTTGTAATGAAAACGTACCACTTATTGTCCTTTGATCAATAAAATACAGGCTAGATTCCTCTGCACAACTAACACCAGACCCCACCCCCTTCTTCGGTTTCTCCTCATCGCAGCTTTAAATGAAAATTGGGGAAGAAAGAATAATAGGTTCATTTATATGTATTAATGAAGGACTTTGGCAACAGTAGAACAGTAACTTACAAGCTGCAGTTGGCAGAAGGGCACCTTTCCATTGATTCTCCTCCAGTTCATGGTCTCTGAAAGATCATGGGAGATTATGTGTGCCATGATCCTCCACACAGTCTTTCACATCACAGGCAACTTTCAATCCCAAATAGTCAATCTGTAACCACATAGACAACAGAAAAGGGACCATAACATATGGATATTGTATGTCAATATTAAGTAAACTAGAAACAGTTTCTTTTCCAATATTAAAAACACCAACACTATCTTAGCTTTGGATAACGAAGGCTCCATACAGAACTGGATATTGGTTATGTCTCAGCTAACAGTACCACCAACTTTTAAATCATAATTATAATGGCTGACTAGGTCAGGAGATGGAAATGCAAAAAGAGATCACCATCTTTTCCCTAAACTCTCTGCTGGTCTTCAGCTCCCCATCAAGATGTTTCATAGCATTGAAATTACTGTGGGCTGTTGGATAATGGAGAGGAGCAGGTCCAACTGTCAGAAGGGGAATGGAATACAAAGATACTAAGATTTTTAACAACAACAAAGGAAAGAGGGAGACTTTGAATGTTGAAAAAACGGACTCTGACTCTGTACGTTAATGTGACGTGTCATTCCGTAACATACAGCACGCATTACGCAACTCATTCCTTGTCTTACAGCCTCTCTCCACCAGGTGTGGCGCTTCACTCGCAGATTAAAAACAAGCCAGGTGTCACAATCTTGCATTTGAAGAGACCAATTCACAGCCCATACTTTGTAGTTCGACATTGTTTAATGTTTTACTGACATATACTGTACGTATAACATGGAACTATGCAAAGTAAACACGATGCACGCAAAACTGAAAACACACTTACTTTGACTGTGACTTGAAGATATAATGACCCACACCCAGGTGTGGAACATACAAACATATGTAGGATCCCTAATTAGAGACAATGCACTGCAGCTGCCTCTAATTAGGGATCCCACACAAACCACCAACAGAAACAATAGATCTGTCAGACTCTGACCATGGCTATATAGAGAAGCAAAAGGCCTCACACCAGGGACAGGATAAGGGGGATACCTAGTCAATTCTACAACTGAATGCATACATTGTTTGCGTCATCACTGCAAGCCATCATGACTCAAAAGCCGCTGTTTACTTCTGAAGAGCCGCCCTAAAAACCCGAATCAAATTCGACACAAACCTTCAAATAGCTATGTAATGACACATTATATAAACTCTTTGTAGTTTCATATTTATATTTTAGAGGTGATAAGTTGGACAGATCGGGTGAAAAAAACAGTTTCCCCACACGGCACATCTCCCCCTTTCACTATCACACAGTAGGTTTTGCTTCCCCACCCGCCATTTTTAAAAAGAACCGACTGAGCTCATTGCCTTCTTCAATCATGCAGAGACGGGCAGCATGAAGGTCTCGTCACTGATTTAGCTGGAAAGGGGAGTAATGGTGCTTTACAATGGTATTCATATTACACTTGACCTGGAAGTATTACGTGTTTTGGGCGCTAAAATAAGGTAAATTGTACCGAACAGTGATATGTACAAATGTGTGTTAGCTACCGTTACACCTGCTCATTTTACTTGGGCAGCTAATGACATTTTAACTTAGCTAGCTAGCCATCCCAAAGAACAAGTTCCACGATTTAGCCAAATAACCGGACAGCAAATATTTTCAGTTGACAGCCTTCTTGCTATAAGTCCAACATAAATATTGCTAACTTTTATGGGTGCCTGACAAGCTAGCTAGCTGACGTTTTTGGCTAGCTAGCTAGTTGCCAGAAATTCCTAGCTAGCTAACCTAGCCAGGTTACCTTGCCTACACAACATTTTTCATGGTCCAATTGCAGTTTCATAAGGAAAATATGTTATTGATAGCTAGCTAAGCTTTATAAAGGTCAGGTAGGGAAAATAGCAAACTTACAGATTTCATGAAGTTAGCTGGCTATTGGATGTAACCAATCCAACAACAGCATTGTAGCTAGCTAGCAAAGCTGCAAGTTGGTAACTGATCCCTGGGGTCTCCTCTCTAAATAGCAGGGGTCTTGTAGTTTAATTGGTTGTTCATATCACATGACTAGGGGTTGGCGCCAAGAGTCTGGAGGCAGAATAAAATATTTGGTATACCCAGAAAAAGAAAAATGGTTCTAAATAGTGGAAGTTCTTTGTTAAACCCTATATATTAAAACCATGCTTAAGGTTATGAATTGAACCTGTATGGCTATATAAATAACCCTTTCCTTAGGTTCTAAAGAACAATTAAACCAGTAAATAGGTTCAACTTTATATAGCGCCAAAAAAGGGGGTTAATTGCAATCCATTGTCAAGTCAAATATGTTTATTGTCATATGCAAGAACTAGAGTAATACCTTACAATGAAATGCTTACTTGCATGTAGGCCAACAACAGCAAGTACACCAAATACTAATACACAATCTGAAAGACTGATAACAATGGACCAAAGGTACAGAGGATGTGCAAACAGCCAGCTAAAATAAATGAAATTAAACAGTGAAATTGATCTTTACATATGAGACAAAATGTAGAGTGCAAGAATATGTGCAATGCCTATGAAATACTGTATATGTTGGCATTATATCGCAAGCCACAATCGGCCCAAATTTGGAATGCCATAATGAATACAGAATCGTTTGCCGTATTTGGCCCGGAATCGTCTGCTATCTGGGAAGCAATGCAATAATCTTGATGAAATCACTGAAACCAGAGAGCAGCTAGGCAGAGGTAAAGTAGGTCTACATGATGTATAGAATGTCATGTGAAAAGCAGGCTTTTATAAACATTAATCTCAATGTTTTACTCTATAAATGTTATACATTTATCTGACTGAGGCCTTCTAGATCTTAGGTATTGGAAACATGGAATCTGTAAAGTAATAGTTACTTGTCATGTTGTAATGATTAGAACAGTTAGGGATAACTATCTGGAAACTGGGCCTCCAGTACATCTCCTGCTCAGCCAGTTCAATAGTAAAGTAATGTGTGTCCCTGGAGCAAACTATAGTACCAAATTAAATAAATATTCAGCTCTTTATAAACCACTGGTGCGGTTTACAATTCAGCTAGAGAGCCAGACAATGTACACAGTGACACGGGAACAAAGAAGGAGAGATATGTCATCTGAGGAATGACGGAGGAATGGAGGACAGACTCACTGATGGCTTCTAAAGGTTCCCAGATGTGTAGAAGCACAAACGCTCACTCACTACCAGAGGGATTCTTTATAATGAGGAGTTTGATATCAAATTGAAATCTCAGTGTGTGTGAGTAGGTTCTAAATCTTTACCTTCATTGTACCAGAGACACTAAAGCCTTCGAGGATTGCCTATATTAAAACTAACACATCATATTAAACTATATCTGTAGAAGTGACTGAATCTGAGGGAGCGGTTGGCACCTTACCAGAGACCGGAGAAAGACCCCAGACTGGGGGTTGACAAACACTGATAAAAAGCCCTGATGGACATTAAACGTTCTGGCCAAATAGCAAGAGTAATTACACCTAGCATTCATGCACTAAACATGTATTCAATGAGCACTTCTCTAGCATGCTGTTTGATATAATACATATTAGACTAATCAATAATGAACATGCAAAGGCTTACAACTATTAATTACAAAAGGGGATGGGAAAGGAAAAGCATTTTAATTGACTTTTACAAGCAGGGCTAACGTTGGCTAACTAGACTAGCTAAGATGTCTCTAGTTGTATTGACTTTTACAAGCAGGGCTAACGTTGGCTAACTAGACTAGCTAAGATGTCTCTAGTTGTATTGACTTTTACAAGCAGGGCTAACGTTGGCTAACTAGACTAGCTAAGATGTCTCTAGTTGTATTGACTTTTACAAGCAGGGCTAATGTTGGCTAACTAGACTAGCTAAGATGTCTCTAGTTGTATTTACTTTTACAAGCAGGGCTAACGTTGGCTAACTAGACTAGCTAAGATGTCTCTAGTTGTATTGACCTTTACAAGCAGGGCTAACGTTGGCTAACTAGACTAGCTAAGATGTCTCTAGTTGTATTGACTTTTACAAGCAGGGCTAACGTTGGCTAACTAGACTAGCTAAGATGTCTCTAGTTGTATTGACCTTTACAAGCAGGGCTAACGTTGGCTAACTAGACTAGCTAAGATGTCTCTAGTTGTATTGACCTTTACAAGCAGGGCTAACGTTGGCTAACTAGACTAGCTAAGATGTCAATAAAATGTAGGCCTATGCCTGGTTTCTTGAGGCAGACAGTGGATGGTTTGTGCAGCACACTTAAAAGAAGAAGTGTATTTCTCAAAATGATGTTATAGGTTAGATTATTCGCCAAACACCTGAATAGTCTTTCCAACATTCCCTAATGAATTTAAGGTAATAGTAAGTGACATTAACTCTAGCTAGCTAGCTATTTCAATTAGCAAACATTACTAGTATCATCCAAGGTTAACTAGCTAGTAGTAGGCTGGACACATTACATTTTTAACAATGCTTTTTTCTGATGAAAACTAGTTCACTGCATCCGCTGTGGAGCCCAGTGTCATAATATGACCATATTTCCCAGCTGCTTGCCGTAGTTTTGAAGTAATCACAAGGCCTTATTTTAGGGCATGTTTCGCCCTGCCAGCTCCTATTAGTTTTATTGAGCACCGTGGCACCAACTCGCCTTCCAAACATTCTATTCCCAGTTTATTGTTCTACGTCACAATGCCTGCTTCACTATTGTTGGCACTTAGACCCGTCCACGTTGTCTGTAGTTAAAATGTAAACAACAAAAAAATAATATTCATGGAACTCTGAGGTCGTCCCATTGTTTCCCATTGGGAAATATAGCCATGTCTGTCTATGTGGAGGGGCCGGGCCTGAAGGCAGCTACACAGTAGTAGTAAAAGGGAAGCCAAATGGTAAGTATTGCAGATTTCTTACTTTTAGTGGCTTACTATAAAATGTTAGGCTTCACTGTGCATTTCAAGAGGGGATAAGTATGGTCTTATCTACAGAAATACAGTGAAGAGAGTTATGATGAGAAAGCTGTTACTAGTAACGCTACGTTAAGCTGCTGTAAGAGAATAACTGCATATCACCAGCATATATCCACTCTACTCCATAAACAGTCAGATCATATTCAACTTGACAAATGTAGTCTACTATCAAATGACAAAACATGTCATTGTGTAAATATATGATGTTTCTGTAAGCTGTCTGATATCAGATAAACAAACTGGGAGGCTCTGAAGCAGACACAAACAGAGAGAGAGAGGATCTGCCTTATTTGACAGCCATGAACGAACCATACAGAACATCATCAACATTTATATAACACATACAGTTATATTAGAACACACACACACATAATTCCATTAATTTCAGCAATCTGTAGATTTGTTTTCTGCCGCAGTTGATTCACATCAAATATTGTGAAAACCACAAATGTTCAGAGGCTAGTTTGATATGTGGTGAACCTTGAAAAAAGTTGTAGTGACAACTATCAAACAAAATCAGAGCTACACTTGATGCTACTACTCATTGGTTCACAGGTACAACATACTTTTGTACATAGTAATTCCATCCATCACTCTGTCAAACAAACTAGTCTTTCAGGAACCGTTCTAATGAGGATGTGCTCCACCTCAGCAAGTGTATCTTCTACCCACACACTCCTACCGAGACGAGGAGATGAGAGAAACGAAGCACAGAAGGAGATAGTGTTCTTTTAGGACCATGATGACTGTTTAGTCCAACACAGAGTCTGCTGACTGTGTGGATGAAGAACCCTCAAACCCCACTAACTGTGATACTATATATATTCACTTTGAATATATATAGTATCACAGAAGTTAGGGACTGTTCCTCCGAGGTGAATGGACTGTAACAGGAGGGAAATACAGAAGTTAGGGACTGTCCCCCCGAGGTGAATGGACTGTAACAGGAGGGAAATACAGAAGTTAAGGACTGTTGTTCCGAGGTGAATGGACTGTAACAGGAGGGAAATACAGAAGTTAGGGACTGTTCCTCCGAGGTGAATGGACTGTAACAGGAGGGTAATACAGAAGTTAGGGACTGTTGTTCCGAGGTGAATGGACTGTAACAGGAGGGAAATACAGAAGTTAGGGACTGTTCCTCCGAGGTGAATGGACTGTAACAGGAGGGTAATACAGAAGTTAGGGACTGTTGTTCCGAGGTGAATGGACTGTAACAGGAGGGAAATACAGAAGTTAGGGACTGTTCCTCCGAGGTGAATGGACTGTAACAGGAGGGTAATACAGAAGTTAGGGACTGTTGTTCCGAGGTGAATGGACTGTAACAGGAGGGAAATACAGAAGTTAAGGACTGTTCCTCCGAGGTGAATGGACTTTCACAGGAGGGATATACAGAAGTTAGGGACTGTTCCTCCGAGGTGAATGGACTGTAACAGGAGGGATATACAGAAGTTAGGGACTGTTCCTCCGAGGTGAATGGACTGTAACAGGAGGGAAATACAGAAGTCAGAGACTGTTCTTCCGAGGTGAATGGACTGTAAGAGGAGGGAAATACAGAAGTTAGGGACTGTTGCTCCGAGGTGAATGGACTGTAACAGGAGGGAGATACAGAAGTTAGGGACTGTTCTTCCGAGGTGAATGGACTGTAACAGGAGGGTAATACAGAAGTTAGGGACTGTTGCTCCGAGGTGAATGGACTGTAACAGGAGGGAAATACAGAAGTTAGGGACTGTTCTTCCGAGGTGAATGGACTGTAACAGGAGGGAAATACAGAAGTTAAGGACTGTTGTTCCGAGGTGAATGTACTGTAACAGGAGAGAATGCTGAAGTTAGGGACTGTTGCTCCGAAGTAAATTTACTGTAACAGGAGGGAAATACAGAAGTTAGGGACTGTTGTTCTGAGGTGAATGGACTGTAACAGGAGGGAATGCAGAAGTTAGGGACTGTTGCTCCGAGGTGAATGGACTTTCACAGGAGGGAAATACAGAAGTTAGGGACTGTTGCTCCGAGGAGAATGGACTTTAACAGGAGGGAAATACAGAAGTTAGGGACTGTTGCTCTGAGGAGAATGGACTCTAACAGGAGGGAAATACAGAAGTTAGGGACTGTTGCTCCGAGGAGAATGGACTGTAACAGGAGGGAAATACAGAAGTTAGGGACTGTTGTTCTGAGATGAATGAACTGTAACAGGAGGGAAATACAGAAGTTAGGGACTGTTGTTCTGAAGTGAATGGACTGTAACAGGAGGGAAATACAGAAGTTAGGGATTGTTGTGCTGAGCAGAATGGACTGTAACAGGAGTGAAATACAGAAGTTAGGGACTGTTGTGCTGGTTGAATGGACTGTAACAGGAGGGAATGCAGAAGTTAGGGACTATTGCTCTGAGATGAATGGACTGTAACAGGAGGGCATGCAGAAGTTAGGGACTGTTCCTCCGAGGTGAATGTACTGTAACAGGAGGGAATGCAGACGTTAGGGACTGTTGCTCTGAGATGAATGGACTGTAACAGGAGGGAATGCAGAAGTTAGGGACTGTTGCTCTGAGATGAATGGACTGTAACAGGAGGGCATGCAGAAGTTAGGGACTGTTCCTCCGAGGTAAATGTACTGTAACAGGAGGGAAATAAAGAAGTTAGGGACTGTTTCTCTGAGGAGAATGGACTGTAACAGGAGTGAAATACAGAAGTTAGGGACTGTTGCTCTGAGGAGAATGGACTGTAACAGGAGGGAAATACAGAAGTTAGGGACTGTTGCTCCGAGGAGAATGGACTGTAACAGGAGGGAATGCAGAAGTTAGGGACTGTTGCTCCGAGGTGAATGTACTGTAACAGGAGGGAATGCAGAAGTTAGGGACTGTTGCTCCGAGGAGAATGGACTGTAACAGGAGGGAATACAGAAGTTAGGGATTGTTGCTCTGAGATGAATGGACTTTCACAGAAGGGAAATACAGAAGTTAGGGACTGTTGCTCTGAGGTGAATGGACTGTAACAGGAGGGAAATACAGAAGTTAGGGACTGTTGCTCTGAGGAGAATGGACTGTAACAGGAGGGAAATACAGAAGTTAGGGACTGTTGCTCCGAGGAGAATGGACTGTAACAGGAGGGAAATACAGAAGTTAGGGACTGTTGCTCTGAGGAGAATGGACTCTAACAGGAGGGATATACAGAAGTTAGGGACTGTTGCTCCGAGGAGAATGAACTGTAACAGGAGGGAAATACAGAAGTTAGGGACAGTTGTTCTGAGGTGAATGGACTGTAACAGGAGGGAATGCAGAAGTTAGGGACTGTTGTTCCGAGGTGAATGTACTGTAACAGGAGAGAATGCAGAAGTTAGGGACTGTTGCTCCGAGGTAAATTTACTGTAACAGGAGGGAAATACAGAAGTTAGGGACTGTTGTTCTGAGGTGAATGGACTGTAACAGGAGGGAATGCAGAAGTTAGGGACTGTTGCTCCGAGGTGAATGGACTTTCACAGGAGGGAAATACAGAAGTTAGGGACTGTTGCTCCGAGGAGAATGGACTTTAACAGGAAGGAAATACAGAAGTTAGGGACTGTTGCTCTGAGGAGAATGGACTCTAACAGGAGGGAAATACAGAAGTTAGGGACTGTTGCTCCGAGGAGAATGGACTGTAACAGGAGGGAAATACAGAAGTTAGGGACTGTTGTTCTGAGATGAATGAACTGTAACAGGAGGGAAATACAGAAGTTAGGGACTGTTGTTCTGAAGTGAATGGACTGTAACAGGAGGGAAATACAGAAGTTAGGGACTGTCCCCCCGAGGTGAATGGACTGTAACAGGAGGGAAATACAGAAGTTAGGGACTGTTGCTCTGAGCAGAATGGACTGTAACAGGAGTGAAATACAGAAGTTAGGGACTGTTGTGCTGAGGAGAATGGACTGTAACAGGAGGGAAATACAGAAGTTAGGGACTGTTGCTCCAAGGAGAATGTACTGTAACAGGAGGGTAATACAGAAGTTAGGGACTGTTGCTCCGAGGTGAATGGACTGTAACATGAGGGCAATACAGAAGTTAGGGACTGTTCTTCCGAGGTGAATGGACTGTAACAGGAGGGAAATACAGAAGTTAGGGACTGTTCCTCCGAGGTGAATGGACTGTAACAGGAGGGAATGCAGAAGTTAGGGACTGTTGCTCTGAGATGAATGGACTGTAACAGGAGGGCATGCAGAAGTTAGGGACTGTTCCTCCGAGGTGAATGTACTGTAACAGGAGGGAATGCAGACGTTAGGGACTGTTGCTCTGAGATGAATGGACTGTAACAGGAGGGAATGCAGAAGTTAGGGACTGTTGCTCTGAGATGAATGGACTGTAACAGGAGGGCATGCAGAAGTTAGGGACTGTTCCTCCGAGGTGAATGTACTGTAACAGGAGGGAATGCAGAAGTTAGGGACTGTTCCTCCGAGGTGAATGGACTGTAACAGGAGGGAAATACAGAAGTTAGGGACTGTTGCTCCAAGGAGAATGTACTGTAACAGGAGGGTAATACAGAAGTTAGGGACTGTTGCTCCGAGGTGAATGGACTGTAACATGTAGGCAATACAGAAGTTAGGGACTGTTCTTCCGAGGTGAATGGACTGTAACAGGAGGGCAATACAGAAGTTAGGGACTGTTCCTCCGAGGTGAATGGACTGTAACAGGACGGAATGCAGAAGTTAGGGACTGTTGCTCTGAGATGAATGGACTGTAACAGGAGGGCATGCAGATGTTAGGGACTGTTCCTCCGAGGTGAATGTACTGTAACAGGAGGGAATGCAGACGTTAGGGACTGTTGCTCTGAGATGAATGGACTGTAACAGGAGGGAATGCAGAAGTTAGGGACTGTTGCTCTGAGATGAATGGACTGTAACAGGAGGGCATGCAGAAGTTAGGGACTGTTCCTCCGAGGTGAATGTACTGTAACAGGAGGGAATGCAGAAGTTAGGGACTGTTCCTCCGAGGTGAATGGACTGTAACAGGAGGGAAATACAGAAGTTAGGGAATGTTCCTCCGAGGTGAATGTACTGTAACAGGAGGGTAATACAGAAGTTAGGGACTGTTGCTCCGAGGTGAATGGACTGTAACAGGAGGGTAATACAGAAGTTAGGGACTGTTCCTCCGAGGTGAATGGACTGTAACAGGAGGGAAATACAGAAGTTAGGGACTGTTCCTCCGAGGTGAATGGACTGTAACAGGAGGGAAATACAGAAGTTAGGGACTGTTCCTCCGAGGTGAATGGACTGTAACAGGAGGGTAATACAGAAGTTAGGGACTGTTGCTCCGAGGTGAATGGACTGTAACAGGAGGGAAATACAGAAGTTAGGGACTGTTCTTCCGAGGTGAATGGACTGTAACAGGAGGGAAATACAGAAGTTAGGGACTGTCCCCCCGAGGTGAATGGACTGTAACAGGAGGGAAATACAGAAGTTAGGGACTGTTGCTCTGAGATGAATGGACTGTAACAGGAGGGAATGCAGAAGTTAGGGATTGTTGCTCTGAGATGAATGGACTGTAACAGGAGGGAAATACAGAAGTTAGGGACTGTTGTTCTGAGGTGAATGGACTGTAACAGGAGGGAAATACAGAAGTTAGGGACTGTCCTCCCGAGGTGAATGGACTGTAACAGGAGCGAAATACAGAAGTTAGGGACTGTTGCTCTGAGATGAATGGACTGTAACAGGAGGGAATGCAGAAGTTAGGGACTGTTGCTCCGAGGTGAATGGACTGTAACATGTAGGCAATACAGAAGTTAGGGACTGTTCTTCCGAGGTGAATGGACTGTAACAGGAGGGAAATACAGAAGTTAGGGACTGTTCCTCCGAGGTGAATGGACTGTAACAGGAGGGAATGCAGAAGTTAGGGACTGTTGCTCTGAGATGAATGGACTGTAACAGGAGGGCATGCAGATGTTAGGGACTGTTCCTCCGAGGTGAATGTACTGTAACAGGAGGGAATGCAGACGTTAGGGACTGTTGCTCTGAGATGAATGGACTGTAACAGGAGGGAATGCAGAAGTTAGGGACTGTTGCTCTTAGATGAATGGACTGTAACAGGAGGGCATGCAGAAGTTAGGGACTGTTGCTCTGAGATGAATGGACTGTAACAGGAGGGCATGCATATGTTAGGGACTGTTCCTCCGAGGTGAATGTACTGTAACAGGAGGGAATGCAGACGTTAGGGACTGTTGCTCTGAGATGAATGGACTGTAACAGGAGGGAATGCAGAAGTTAGGGACTGTTGCTCTGAGATGAATGGACTGTAACAGGAGGGCATGCAGAAGTTAGGGACTGTTCCTCCGAGGTGAATGTACTGTAACAGGAGGGAATGCAGAAGTTAGGGACTGTTCCTCCGAGGTGAATGGACTGTAACAGGAGGGAAATACAGAAGTTAGGGAATGTTCCTCCGAGGTGAATGTACTGTAACAGGAGGGTAATACAGAAGTTAGGGACTGTTGCTCCGAGGTGAATGGACTGTAACAGGAGGGTAATACAGAAGTTAGGGACTGTTCCTCCGAGGTGAATGGACTGTAACAGGAGGGAAATACAGAAGTTAGGGACTGTTCCTCCGAGGTGAATGGACTGTAACAGGAGGGAAATACAGAAGTTAGGGACTGTTCCTCCGAGGTGAATGGACTGTAACAGGAGGGTAATACAGAAGTTAGGGACTGTTGCTCCGAGGTGAATGGACTGTAACAGGAGGGAAATACAGAAGTTAGGGACTGTTCTTCCGAGGTGAATGGACTGTAACAGGAGGGAAATACAGAAGTTAGGGACTGTCCCCCCGAGGTGAATGGACTGTAACAGGAGGGAAATACAGAAGTTAGGGACTGTTGCTCTGAGATGAATGGACTGTAACAGGAGGGAATGCAGAAGTTAGGGATTGTTGCTCTGAGATGAATGGACTGTAACAGGAGGGAAATACAGAAGTTAGGGACTGTTGTTCTGAGGTGAATGGACTGTAACAGGAGGGAAATACAGAAGTTAGGGACTGTCCTCCCGAGGTGAATGGACTGTAACAGGAGCGAAATACAGAAGTTAGGGACTGTTGCTCTGAGATGAATGGACTGTAACAGGAGGGAATGCAGAAGTTAGGGACTGTTGCTCCGAGGTGAATGGACTGTAACATGTAGGCAATACAGAAGTTAGGGACTGTTCTTCCGAGGTGAATGGACTGTAACAGGAGGGAAATACAGAAGTTAGGGACTGTTCCTCCGAGGTGAATGGACTGTAACAGGAGGGAATGCAGAAGTTAGGGACTGTTGCTCTGAGATGAATGGACTGTAACAGGAGGGCATGCAGATGTTAGGGACTGTTCCTCCGAGGTGAATGTACTGTAACAGGAGGGAATGCAGACGTTAGGGACTGTTGCTCTGAGATGAATGGACTGTAACAGGAGGGAATGCAGAAGTTAGGGACTGTTGCTCTGAGATGAATGGACTGTAACAGGAGGGCATGCAGAAGTTAGGGACTGTTCCTCCGAGGTGAATGTACTGTAACAGGAGGGAATGCAGAAGTTAGGGACTGTTCCTCCGAGGTGAATGGACTGTAACAGGAGGGAAATACAGAAGTTAGGGAATGTTCCTCCGAGGTGAATGTACTGTAACAGGAGGGTAATACAGAAGTTAGGGACTGTTGCTCCGAGGTGAATGGACTGTAACAGGAGGGTAATACAGAAGTTAGGGACTGTTCCTCCGAGGTGAATGGACTGTAACAGGAGGGAAATACAGAAGTTAGGGACTGTTCCTCCGAGGTGAATGGACTGTAACAGGAGGGAAATACAGAAGTTAGGGACTGTTCCTCCGAGGTGAATGGACTGTAACAGGAGGGTAATACAGAAGTTAGGGACTGTTGCTCCGAGGTGAATGGACTGTAACAGGAGGGAAATACAGAAGTTAGGGACTGTTCTTCCGATGTGAATGGACTGTAACAGGAGGGAAATACAGAAGTTAGGGACTGTCCCCCCGAGGTGAATGGACTGTAACAGGAGGGAAATACAGAAGTTAGGGACTGTTGCTCTGAGATGAATGGACTGTAACAGGAGGGAATGCAGAAGTTAGGGATTGTTGCTCTGAGATGAATGGACTGTAACAGGAGGGAAATACAGAAGTTAGGGACTGTTGTTCTGAGGTGAATGGACTGTAACAGGAGGGAAATACAGAAGTTAGGGACTGTCCTCCCGAGGTGAATGGACTGTAACAGGAGCGAAATACAGAAGTTAGGGACTGTTGCTCTGAGATGAATGGACTGTAACAGGAGGGAATGCAGAAGTTAGGGACTGTTGTTCCGAGGTGAATGTACTGTAACAGGAGGGAATGCAGAAGTTAGGGACTGTTGCTCCGAGGTAAATGTACTGTAACAGGAGGGAAATACAGAAGTTAGGGACTGTTGTTCTGAGGTGAATGGACTGTAACAGGAGGGAATGCAGAAGTTAGGGACTGTTGCTCCGAGGTGAATGGACTTTCACAGGAGGGCAATACAGAAGTTAGGGACTGTTGCTCTGAGGAGAATGGACTGTATCTGGAGGGAATGCAGAAGTTAGGGACTGTTGCTCTGAGACGAATGGACTGTAACAGGAGGGAAATACAGAAGTTAGGGACTGTTGCTCCGAGGAGAATGGACTGTAACAGGAGGGAATGCAGAAGTTAGGGACTGTTGCTCCGAGGTGAATGTACTGTAACAGGAGGGAATGCAGAAGTTAGGGACTGTTGCTCCGAGGAGAATGGACTGTAACAGGAGGGAATGCAGAAGTTAGGGACTGTTGCTCTGAGACGAATGGACTGTAACAGGAGGGAAATACAGAAGTTAGGGACTGTTGCTCCGAGGAGAATGGACTGTAACAGGAGGGAATGCAGAAGTTAGGGACTGTTGCTCCGAGGTGAATGTACTGTAACAGGAGGGAATGCAAAAGTTAGGGACTGTTGCTCCGAGGAGAATGGACTGTAACAGGAGGGAATACAGGAGTTAGGGATTGTTGCTCTGAGATGAATGGACTTTCACAGAAGGGAAATACAGAAGTTAGGGACTGTTGTTCTGAGATGAATGAACTGTAACAGGAGGGAAATACAGAAGTTAGGGACTGTTGTTCTGAAGTGAATGGACTGTAACAGGAGGGAAATACAGAAGTTAGGGACTGTCCCCCCGAGGTGAATGGACTGTAACAGGAGGGAAATACAGAAGTTAGGGACTGTTGCTCTGAGCAGAATGGACTGTAACAGGAGTGAAATACAGAAGTTAGGGACTGTTGTGCTGAGGAGAATGGACTGTAACAGGAGGGAAATACAGAAGTTAGGGACTGTTGCTCCAAGGAGAATGTACTGTAACAGGAGGGTAATACAGAAGTTAGGGACTGTTGCTCCGAGGTGAATGGACTGTAACATGAGGGCAATACAGAAGTTAGGGACTGTTCTTCCGAGGTGAATGGACTGTAACAGGAGGGAAATACAGAAGTTAGGGACTGTTCCTCCGAGGTGAATGGACTGTAACAGGAGGGAATGCAGAAGTTAGGGACTGTTGCTCTGAGATGAATGGACTGTAACAGGAGGGCATGCAGAAGTTAGGGACTGTTCCTCCGAGGTGAATGTACTGTAACAGGAGGGAATGCAGACGTTAGGGACTGTTGCTCTGAGATGAATGGACTGTAACAGGAGGGAATGCAGAAGTTAGGGACTGTTGCTCTGAGATGAATGGACTGTAACAGGAGGGCATGCAGAAGTTAGGGACTGTTCCTCCGAGGTGAATGTACTGTAACAGGAGGGAATGCAGAAGTTAGGGACTGTTCCTCCGAGGTGAATGGACTGTAACAGGAGGGAAATACAGAAGTTAGGGACTGTTGCTCCAAGGAGAATGTACTGTAACAGGAGGGTAATACAGAAGTTAGGGACTGTTGCTCCGAGGTGAATGGACTGTAACATGTAGGCAATACAGAAGTTAGGGACTGTTCTTCCGAGGTGAATGGACTGTAACAGGAGGGAAATACAGAAGTTAGGGACTGTTCCTCCGAGGTGAATGGACTGTAACAGGAGGGAATGCAGAAGTTAGGGACTGTTGCTCTGAGATGAATGGACTGTAACAGGAGGGCATGCAGAAGTTAGGGACTGTTCCTCCGAGGTGAATGTACTGTAACAGGAGGGAATGCAGACGTTAGGGACTGTTGCTCTGAGATGAATGGACTGTAACAGGAGGGAATGCAGAAGTTAGGGACTGTTGCTCTGAGATGAATGGACTGTAACAGGAGGGCATGCAGAAGTTAGGGACTGTTCCTCCGAGGTGAATGTACTGTAACAGGAGGGAATGCAGAAGTTAGGGACTGTTCCTCCGAGGTGAATGGACTGTAACAGGAGGGAATGCAGAAGTTAGGGACTGTTGCTCTGAGATGAATGGACTGTAACAGGAGGGCATGCAGAAGTTAGGGACTGTTCCTCCGAGGTGAATGTACTGTAACAGGAGGGAATGCAGACGTTAGGGACTGTTGCTCTGAGATGAATGGACTGTAACAGGAGGGAATGCAGAAGTTAGGGACTGTTGCTCTGAGATGAATGGACTGTAACAGGAGGGCATGCAGAAGTTAGGGACTGTTCCTCCGAGGTGAATGTACTGTAACAGGAGGGAATGCAGAAGTTAGGGACTGTTCCTCCGAGGTGAATGGACTGTAACAGGAGGGAAATACAGAAGTTAGGGACTGTTGCTCCAAGGAGAATGTACTGTAACAGGAGGGTAATACAGAAGTTAGGGACTGTTGCTCCGAGGTGAATGGACTGTAACATGTAGGCAATACAGAAGTTAGGGACTGTTCTTCCGAGGTGAATGGACTGTAACAGGAGGGAAATACAGAAGTTAGGGACTGTTCCTCCGAGGTGAATGTACTGTAACAGGAGGGAATGCAGACGTTAGGGACTGTTGCTCTGAGATGAATGGACTGTAACAGGAGGGAATGCAGAAGTTAGGGACTGTTGCTCTGAGATGAATGGACTGTAACAGGAGGGTAATACAGAAGTTAGGGACTGTCCCCCCGAGGTGAATGGACTGTAACAGGAGGGAAATACAGAAGTTAGGGACTGTTGCTCTGAGATGAATGGACTGTAACAGGAGGGAATGCAGAAGTTAGGGATTGTTGCTCTGAGATGAATGGACTGTAACAGGAGGGAAATACAGAAGTTAGGGACTGTTGTTCTGAGGTGAATGGACTGTAACAGGAGGGAAATACAGAAGTTAGGGACTGTCCTCCCGAGGTGAATGGACTGTAACAGGAGCGAAATACAGAAGTTAGGGACTGTTGCTCTGAGATGAATGGACTGTAACAGGAGGGAATGCAGAAGTTAGGGACTGTTGTTCCGAGGTGAATGTACTGTAACAGGAGGGAATGCAGAAGTTAGGGACTGTTGCTCCGAGGTAAATGTACTGTAACAGGAGGGAAATACAGAAGTTAGGGACTGTTGTTCTGAGGTGAATGGACTGTAACAGGAGGGAATGCAGAAGTTAGGGACTGTAGCTCCGAGGTGAATGGACTTTCACAGGAGGGAAATACAGAAGTTAGGGACTGTTGCTCTGAGGAGAATGGACTGTATCTGGAGGGAATGCAGAAGTTAGGGACTGTTGCTCTGAGACGAATGGACTGTAACAGGAGGGAAATACAGAAGTTAGGGACTGTTGCTCCGAGGAGAATGGACTGTAACAGGAGGGAATGCAGAAGTTAGGGACTGTTGCTCCGAGGTGAATGTACTGTAACAGGAGGGAATGCAGAAGTTAGGGACTGTTGCTCCGAGGAGAATGGACTGTAACAGGAGGGAATACAGAAGTTAGGGATTGTTGCTCTGAGATGAATGGACTTTCACAGAAGGGAAATACAGAAGTTAGGGACTGTTGCTCTGAGGAGAATGGACTGTAACAGGAGGGAAATACAGAAGTTAGGGACTGTTGCTCTGAGGAGAATGGACTGTAACAGGAGGGAAATACAGAAGTTAGGGACTGTTGCTCCGAGGAGAATGGACTGTAACAGGAGGGAAATACAGAAGTTAGGGACTGTTGCTCTGAGGAGAATGGACTCTAACAGGAGGGATATACAGAAGTTAGGGACTGTTGCTCCGAGGAGAATGGACTGTAACAGGAGGGAAATACAGAAGTTAGGGACAGTTGTTCTGAGGTGAATGGACTGTAACAGGAGGGAATGCAGAAGTTAGGGACTGTTGTTCCGAGGTGAATGTACTGTAACAGGAGAGAATGCAGAAGTTAGGGACTGTTGCTCCGAGGTAAATTTACTGTAACAGGAGGGAAATACAGAAGTTAGGGACTGTTGTTCTGAGGTGAATGGACTGTAACAGGAGGGAATGCAGAAGTTAGGGACTGTTGCTCCGAGGTGAATGGACTTTCACAGGAGGGAAATACAGAAGTTAGGGACTGTTGCTCCGAGGAGAATGGACTTTAACAGGAGGGAAATACAGAAGTTAGGGACTGTTGCTCTGAGGAGAATGGACTCTAACAGGAGGGAAATACAGAAGTTAGGGACTGTTGCTCCGAGGAGAATGGACTGTAACAGGAGGGAAATACAGAAGTTAGGGACTGTTGTTCTGAGATGAATGAACTGTAACAGGAGGGAAATACAGAAGTTAGGGACTGTTGTTCTGAAGTGAATGGACTGTAACAGGAGGGAAATACAGAAGTTAGGGACTGTCCCCCCGAGGTGAATGGACTGTAACAGGAGGGAAATACAGAAGTTAGGGACTGTCCCCCCGAGGTGAATGGACTGTAACAGGAGGGAAATACAGAAGTTAGGGACTGTTGCTCTGAGCAGAATGGACTGTAACAGGAGTGAAATACAGAAGTTAGGGACTGTTGTGCTGAGGAGAATGGACTGTAACAGGAGGGAAATACAGAAGTTAGGGACTGTTGCTCCAAGGAGAATGTACTGTAACAGGAGGGTAATACAGAAGTTAGGGACTGTTGCTCCGAGGTGAATGGACTGTAACATGAGGGCAATACAGAAGTTAGGGACTGTTCTTCCGAGGTGAATGGACTGTAACAGGAGGGAAATACAGAAGTTAGGGACTGTTCCTCCGAGGTGAATGGACTGTAACAGGAGGGCATGCAGAAGTTAGGGACTGTACCTCCGAGGTGAATGTACTGTAACAGGAGGGAATGCAGACGTTAGGGACTGTTGCTCTGAGATGAATGGACTGTAACAGGAGGGAATGCAGAAGTTAGGGACTGTTGCTCTGAGACGAATGGACTGTAACAGGAGGGAAATACAGAAGTTAGGGACTGTTGCTCCGAGGAGAATGGACTGTAACAGGAGGGAATGCAGAAGTTAGGGACTGTTGCTCCGAGGTGAATGTACTGTAACAGGAGGGAATGCAGAAGTTAGGGACTGTTGCTCCGAGGAGAATGGACTGTAACAGGAGGGAATACAGAAGTTAGGGATTGTTGCTCTGAGATGAATGGACTTTCACAGAAGGGAAATACAGAAGTTAGGGACTGTTGCTCTGAGGAGAATGGACTGTAACAGGAGGGAAATACAGAAGTTAGGGACTGTTGCTCTGAGGAGAATGGACTGTAACAGGAGGGAAATACAGAAGTTAGGGACTGTTGCTCCGAGGAGAATGGACTGTAACAGGAGGGAAATACAGAAGTTAGGGACTGTTGCTCTGAGGAGAATGGACTCTAACAGGAGGGATATACAGAAGTTAGGGACTGTTGCTCCGAGGAGAATGGACTGTAACAGGAGGGAAATACAGAAGTTAGGGACAGTTGTTCTGAGGTGAATGGACTGTAACAGGAGGGAATGCAGAAGTTAGGGACTGTTGTTCCGAGGTGAATGTACTGTAACAGGAGAGAATGCAGAAGTTAGGGACTGTTGCTCCGAGGTAAATTTACTGTAACAGGAGGGAAATACAGAAGTTAGGGACTGTTGTTCTGAGGTGAATGGACTGTAACAGGAGGGAATGCAGAAGTTAGGGACTGTTGCTCCGAGGTGAATGGACTGTAACAGGAGGGAAATACAGAAGTTAGGGACTGTTGCTCCGAGGAGAATGGACTTTAACAGGAGGGAAATACAGAAGTTAGGGACTGTTGCTCTGAGGAGAATGGACTCTAACAGGAGGGAAATACAGAAGTTAGGGACTGTTGCTCCGAGGAGAATGGACTGTAACAGGAGGGAAATACAGAAGTTAGGGACTGTTGTTCTGAGATGAATGAACTGTAACAGGAGGGAAATACAGAAGTTAGGGACTGTTGTTCTGAAGTGAATGGACTGTAACAGGAGGGAAATACAGAAGTTAGGGACTGTCCCCCCGAGGTGAATGGACTGTAACAGGAGGGAAATACAGAAGTTAGGGACTGTCCCCCCGAGGTGAATGGACTGTAACAGGAGGGAAATACAGAAGTTAGGGACTGTTGCTCTGAGCAGAATGGACTGTAACAGGAGTGAAATACAGAAGTTAGGGACTGTTGTGCTGAGGAGAATGGACTGTAACAGGAGGGAAATACAGAAGTTAGGGACTGTTGCTCCAAGGAGAATGTACTGTAACAGGAGGGTAATACAGAAGTTAGGGACTGTTGCTCCGAGGTGAATGGACTGTAACATGAGGGCAATACAGAAGTTAGGGACTGTTCTTCCGAGGTGAATGGACTGTAACAGGAGGGAAATACAGAAGTTAGGGACTGTTCCTCCGAGGTGAATGGACTGTAACAGGAGGGAATGCAGAAGTTAGGGACTGTTGCTCTGAGATGAATGGACTGTAACAGGAGGGCATGCAGAAGTTAGGGACTGTACCTCCGAGGTGAATGTACTGTAACAGGAGGGAATGCAGACGTTAGGGACTGTTGCTCTGAGATGAATGGACTGTAACAGGAGGGCATGCAGAAGTTAGGGACTGTTCCTCCGAGGTGAATGTACTGTAACAGGAGGGAATGCAGAAGTTAGGGACTGTTCCTCCGAGGTGAATGGACTGTAACAGGAGGGAAATACAGAAGTTAGGGACTGTTGCTCCAAGGAGAATGTACTGTAACAGGAGGGTAATACAGAAGTTAGGGACTGTTCCTCCGAGGTGAATGGACTGTAACAGGAGGGAATGCAGACGTTAGGGACTGTTGCTCTGAGATGAATGGACTGTAACAGGAGGGAATGCAGAAGTTAGGGACTGTTGCTCTGAGATGAATGGACTGTAACAGGAGGGCATGCAGAAGTTAGGGACTGTTCCTCCGAGGTGAATGTACTGTAACAGGAGGGAATGCAGAAGTTAGGGACTGTTCCTCCGAGGTGAATGGACTGTAACAGGAGGGAAATACAGAAGTTAGGGACTGTTGCTCTGAGGAGAATGGACTGTAACAGGAGGGAAATACAGAAGTTAGGGACTGTTGTGCTGAGATGAATGGACTGTAACAGGAGGGAATGCAGAAGTTAGGGATTGTTGCTCTGAGATGAATGGACTGTAACAGGAGGGAAATACAGAAGTTAGGGACTGTTGTTCTGAGGTGAATGGACTGTAACAGGAGGGAAATACAGAAGTTAGGGACTGTCCTCCCGAGGTGAATGGACTGTAACAGGAGCGAAATACAGAAGTTAGGGACTGTTGCTCTGAGATGAATGGACTGTAACAGGAGGGAATGCAGAAGTTAGGGACTGTTGTTCCGAGGTGAATGTACTGTAACAGGAGGGAATGCAGAAGTTAGGGACTGTTGCTCCGAGGTAAATGTACTGTAACAGGAGGGAAATTCAGAAGTTAGGGACTGTTGTTCTGAGGTGAATGGACTGTAACAGGAGGGAATGCAGAAGTTAGGGACTGTTGCTCCGAGGTGAATGGACTTTCACAGGAGGGAAATACAGAAGTTAGGGACTGTTGCTCTGAGGAGAATGGACTGTATCTGGAGGGAAATACAGAAGTTAGGGACTGTTGCTCTGAGACGAATGGACTGTAACAGGAGGGAAATACAGAAGTTAGGGACTGTTGTTCTGAGGTGAATGGACTGTAACAGGAGGGAAATACAGAAGTTAGGGACTGTTGTTCCTAGGTAAATGGACTGTAACAGGAGGGAAATACAGAAGTTAGGGACTGTTGCTCTGAGATGAATGGACTGTAACAGGAGGGCATGCAGAAGTTAGGGAATGTTCCTCCGAGGTGAATGGACTGTAACAGGAGGGAAATACAGAAGTTAGGGACTGTTGTTCCGAGGTGAATGGACTGTAACAGGAGGGAATGCAGAAGTTAGGGACTGTTCCTCCGAGGTGAATGGACTGTAACAGGAGGGAATGCAGAAGTTAGGGATTGTTGCTCTGAGATGAATGGACTGTAACAGGAGGGAAATACAGAAGTTAGGGACTGTTGTTCCGAGGTGAATGGACTGTAACAGGAGGGAATGCAGAAGTTAGGGACTGTTGCTCTGAGATGAATGGACTGTAACAGGAGGGCATGCAGAAGTTAGGGATTGTTGCTCTGAGATGAATGGACTGTAACAGGAGGGAAATACAGAAGTTAGGGACTGTTGTTCCGAGGTGAATGGACTGTAACAGGAGGGAAATACAGAAGTTAGGGACTGTTCCTCCGAGGTGAATGGACTGTAACAGGAGGGAAATACAGAAGTTAGGGACTGTTGCTCTGAGATGAATGGACTGTAACAGGAGGGAATGCAGAAGTTAGGGATTGTTGCTCTGAGATGAATGGACTGTAACAGGAGGGAAATACAGAAGTTAGGGACTGTTGTTCCGAGGTGAATGGACTGTAACAGGAGGGAAATACAGAAGTTAGGGACTGTTCCTCCGAGGTGAATGGACTGTAACAGGAGGGAAATACAGAAGTTAGGGACTGTTGCTCTGAGATGAATGGACTGTAACAGGAGGGAATGCAGAAGTTAGGGATTGTTGCTCTGAGATGAATGGACTGTAACAGGAGGGAAATACAGAAGTTAGGGACTGTTGTTCTGAGGTGAATGGACTGTAACAGGAGGGAAATACAGAAGTTAGGGACTGTTGCTCCCGAGGTGAATGGACTGTAACAGGAGCGAAATACAGAAGTTAGGGACTGTTGCTCTGAGATGAATGGACTGTAACAGGAGGGAATGCAGAAGTTAGGGACTGTTGTTCCGAGGTGAATGTACTGTAACAGGAGGGAATGCAGAAGTTAGGGACTGTTGCTCCGAGGTAAATGTACTGTAACAGGAGGGAAATTCAGAAGTTAGGGACTGTTGTTCTGAGGTGAATGGACTGTAACAGGAGGGAATGCAGAAGTTAGGGACTGTTGCTCCGAGGTGAATGGACTGTAACAGGAGGGAAATACAGAAGTTAGGGACTGTTCCTCCGAGGTGAATGGACTGTAACAGGAGGGAATGCAGAAGTTAGGGACTGTTGCTCTGAGATGAATGGACTGTAACAGGAGGGCATGCAGAAGTTAGGGACTGTACCTCCGAGGTGAATGTACTGTAACAGGAGGGAATGCAGACGTTAGGGACTGTTGCTCTGAGATGAATGGACTGTAACAGGAGGGCATGCAGAAGTTAGGGACTGTTCCTCCGAGGTGAATGTACTGTAACAGGAGGGAATGCAGAAGTTAGGGACTGTTCCTCCGAGGTGAATGGACTGTAACAGGAGGGAAATACAGAAGTTAGGGACTGTTGCTCCAAGGAGAATGTACTGTAACAGGAGGGTAATACAGAAGTTAGGGACTGTTCCTCCGAGGTGAATGGACTGTAACAGGAGGGAATGCAGACGTTAGGGACTGTTGCTCTGAGATGAATGGACTGTAACAGGAGGGAATGCAGAAGTTAGGGACTGTTGCTCTGAGATGAATGGACTGTAACAGGAGGGCATGCAGAAGTTAGGGACTGTTCCTCCGAGGTGAATGTACTGTAACAGGAGGGAATGCAGAAGTTAGGGACTGTTCCTCCGAGGTGAATGGACTGTAACAGGAGGGAAATACAGAAGTTAGGGACTGTTGCTCTGAGGAGAATGGACTGTAACAGGAGGGAAATACAGAAGTTAGGGACTGTTGTGCTGAGATGAATGGACTGTAACAGGAGGGAATGCAGAAGTTAGGGATTGTTGCTCTGAGATGAATGGACTGTAACAGGAGGGAAATACAGAAGTTAGGGACTGTTGTTCTGAGGTGAATGGACTGTAACAGGAGGGAAATACAGAAGTTAGGGACTGTCCTCCCGAGGTGAATGGACTGTAACAGGAGCGAAATACAGAAGTTAGGGACTGTTGCTCTGAGATGAATGGACTGTAACAGGAGGGAATGCAGAAGTTAGGGACTGTTGTTCCGAGGTGAATGTACTGTAACAGGAGGGAATGCAGAAGTTAGGGACTGTTGCTCCGAGGTAAATGTACTGTAACAGGAGGGAAATTCAGAAGTTAGGGACTGTTGTTCTGAGGTGAATGGACTGTAACAGGAGGGAATGCAGAAGTTAGGGACTGTTGCTCCGAGGTGAATGGACTTTCACAGGAGGGAAATACAGAAGTTAGGGACTGTTGCTCTGAGGAGAATGGACTGTATCTGGAGGGAAATACAGAAGTTAGGGACTGTTGCTCTGAGACGAATGGACTGTAACAGGAGGGAAATACAGAAGTTAGGGACTGTTGTTCTGAGGTGAATGGACTGTAACAGGAGGGAAATACAGAAGTTAGGGACTGTTGTTCCTAGGTAAATGGACTGTAACAGGAGGGAAATACAGAAGTTAGGGACTGTTGCTCTGAGATGAATGGACTGTAACAGGAGGGCATGCAGAAGTTAGGGAATGTTCCTCCGAGGTGAATGGACTGTAACAGGAGGGAAATACAGAAGTTAGGGACTGTTGTTCCGAGGTGAATGGACTGTAACAGGAGGGAATGCAGAAGTTAGGGACTGTTCCTCCGAGGTGAATGGACTGTAACAGGAGGGAATGCAGAAGTTAGGGATTGTTGCTCTGAGATGAATGGACTGTAACAGGAGGGAAATACAGAAGTTAGGGACTGTTGTTCCGAGGTGAATGGACTGTAACAGGAGGGAATGCAGAAGTTAGGGACTGTTGCTCTGAGATGAATGGACTGTAACAGGAGGGCATGCAGAAGTTAGGGATTGTTGCTCTGAGATGAATGGACTGTAACAGGAGGGAAATACAGAAGTTAGGGACTGTTGTTCCGAGGTGAATGGACTGTAACAGGAGGGAAATACAGAAGTTAGGGACTGTTCCTCCGAGGTGAATGGACTGTAACAGGAGGGAAATACAGAAGTTAGGGACTGTTGCTCTGAGATGAATGGACTGTAACAGGAGGGAATGCAGAAGTTAGGGATTGTTGCTCTGAGATGAATGGACTGTAACAGGAGGGAAATACAGAAGTTAGGGACTGTTGTTCCGAGGTGAATGGACTGTAACAGGAGGGAAATACAGAAGTTAGGGACTGTTCCTCCGAGGTGAATGGACTGTAACAGGAGGGAAATACAGAAGTTAGGGACTGTTGCTCTGAGATGAATGGACTGTAACAGGAGGGAATGCAGAAGTTAGGGATTGTTGCTCTGAGATGAATGGACTGTAACAGGAGGGAAATACAGAAGTTAGGGACTGTTGTTCTGAGGTGAATGGACTGTAACAGGAGGGAAATACAGAAGTTAGGGACTGTTGCTCCCGAGGTGAATGGACTGTAACAGGAGCGAAATACAGAAGTTAGGGACTGTTGCTCTGAGATGAATGGACTGTAACAGGAGGGAATGCAGAAGTTAGGGACTGTTGTTCCGAGGTGAATGTACTGTAACAGGAGGGAATGCAGAAGTTAGGGACTGTTGCTCCGAGGTAAATGTACTGTAACAGGAGGGAAATTCAGAAGTTAGGGACTGTTGTTCTGAGGTGAATGGACTGTAACAGGAGGGAATGCAGAAGTTAGGGACTGTTGCTCCGAGGTGAATGGACTTTCACAGGAGGGAAATACAGAAGTTAGGGACTGTTGCTCTGAGGAGAATGGACTGTATCTGGAGGGAATGCAGAAGTTAGGGACTGTTGCTCTGAGACGAATGGACTGTAACAGGAGGGAAATACAGAAGTTAGGGACTGTTGTTCTGAGGTGAATGGACTGTAACAGGAGGGAAATACAGAAGTTAGGGACTGTTATTCCTAGGTAAATGGACTGTAACAGGAGGGAAAGAAGGATTGGACGTGATTTCTGGCCGCTTGTGTTCATTTGTGTTATTTGTCAGTGAGTAACATTAGGAGCACAGAGATCAGATGGGGTAATGATACATGCTCACCAGGACACACACACACACACACACACACACACACACACACACACACACACACACACACACACACACACAGAGACACACACACACACACACACAGAGACACACACACACACACACACACACACACACACACACACACACACACACACACACACACACACACACACACCGAGACACACACACACACACACACACACACACACACAGAGACACACACACACGCACACACACACAGAGACACAGAGACACACACATTCACACACACACACACACACACACACACACACACACACACACACACACACACACACACACACAGAGACACACACACACACACACACACACACACACACAGAGAGACACACACACACAGAGAGAGACACACACACACACACACACACACAGAGACACACACACACACACACATAGAGACACACACACACACACACACACAAACACACAGAGACACACACACACACACACACACACAGACACACACACAGACACACACACACACACACACACACACACACACACAGAGACACAGAGACACAACAGGTCCATACATCAACACTGTGTTAATGACCTGTCCAACATCAAAGGATAACACACTGTAACCCATAAGAATTACATTACAGTGTGAGAGGCCACCCACGCAGTTCTCATCCCAGAGGGTCTGGATCACCAGCTAGCAGACACCTGGCCAGATCCAATAGAGATAATACCAATACTGTAGATATGCTCTTAAAATGAATCTGTTGAGGAGAGAGAGAGAGAGAGAGAGAGCGCAGGCAAAGAAGGAGATGGAATCAGAGCTAGCTGTCATTAAAATGGTACTACATCCGAAAGAAGAGTCAAAAATCCCTACAGAACAGCTGCAGCCCCTCAACACTACAAAACCTTCTTCCACTAACCCCCCGTCAACCACCTCCTTACCCTGCACCGTCCCCCCCATACCCACATCCCCAGTCCACAAGGAGGCACACACAAGGACGACAACAGCAGAGAGAAGCTCCTCGGACACCCCTGACACCCCTTCACATACAACCCCCATTACACAGGTCCTGCATAAACCAGCCCCTGTATGTGAAACCACCACTATGGTAAGAGTCACGGAGGTGGCCATCCTCATTGATTCAAACGGAAAATATATAGATGAGGAGAAATTATTCCCCAACCACAAGGTGGTCAAATTCTGGTGCCCAAAAGTGCAGGATGCACTAAATATTATATCCAAGCCTGACTTCGGAACACCAGGCCACATTATCATCCACAGTGGCACCAACAACATGAGAGATGATCAGGAGAGAGTAGGCAGCCTGGTCAGCAGAATGGCAGAGAAAGCCTCTGAGTCTTTCCCTAACTCCCGCATCACCATCTCCACTCTGCTGCCCCGCAAAGATTTCCACCCCCATACCATCCAGAGAGTCAACGCTGACATCACAAGAGGTTGTGCCAGGATCCCGAATGTGCACGTTGCTCAACACCCGACCATCACCCCTGAGCACCTGTACGACCACTCCCATCTGAGGAAACAGTCAGTGGGACTGCTCACCAAGACCTTGAAGGATGTGGCACTCGGCAGACCAACACAGCGTGCCCAACAGGACAGAGGACCACCCAGGACCACCTTCCAGATTTCATCACCACGCAGAGTCGCCTACCAGACTACGTCATCACCAACAAGCCACAGGCACCCTCGACACCAACCGAGACCCAGCACAACCTACAAGACCCACCCACCACCAGATCACCGCTCCCCCCAACGAAGCCGCCAGAATGGACCAGGGCCAATATACTACCCCACACCAGAGCACCACCACTACCAGACAACAGAGTCAGCACCACGACCCAGTCTTGCCCCCCCTTCTTCTCAGGTGGCACCGCAACAGAACCGGCGCAGCTATTCGGAGGCTCTCACCGGACCAGATAACTCTGTGGGACTGAGTGAGATCAAACAGCTCCTCCACTACATCTACACTAAACTACAGTAAAAACACTCACACTGACACAACCACACACTCACACTCACACTGACACAACCACACACTCACACTCACATTGACACTGACCCATCGTCACTCACACTAACCAGATATAGACACTCACACTGACCCATCCACACACACACTCACAAACACACACACACACTCACACTGACCCATTCACAAACACACACACACACACACCGACCCATCCACACTCACTCCCGCACACACACATTAACAGACACAATCAATAACTCAAACTCACCCAAACACTCACACATACATTATCTTACACAGTGGAGGATATGAACAGACACACTCACACGTACATATATAAATACCTACATGACACTTTGGAGAAACAATATCATCTGAGGAATGTTCTGTATTGTCTCACCCTTAGTAACCTAGTTAGTCTTAGAAATATAGTTGTTCTCTTGTAATAGTCATTCTTAATATTCATACTTTTTGCAATGAGACCACTAACAATTAGCATGTGGAACATCCAGGGCCTAAACTCGACAGCCTTAGGACTGAAGAGTCTGGCCCTGGAGTTCAACAAAAACATAAAAGATGATGATATCATTATTCTGCAGGAGACATGGTGTAAGGCAGATGTAGTCACGCACTGTCCCACAGGCTACAGAGAAATAATTTTGCCATCCCAAAAACACATCTCTGTCAATAGAGGCAGAGATTCTGGAGGAATGATTATATGGTACAAATCCCAACTACAAAACCTAATTGACCCCCAAAAAATTGGCAAATATCACATTTGGCTTAGACTAAAAAAAGAACTTACACTGACTGGAAAAAACTTGTTCCTGTGTGCAATATATATCCCCCCCTCAGAATCCCCCTATTTCTCAGAAGAAATATTCTCCACCCTTGAGGAAGAGACGAGCCACTTCCAGGCCCAGGGAAATGTGCTCATCTGTGGGGACACAAATGCACGCACAGGAACACTACCTGACCAAATGAGCACACGAGGGGACAGCTATATCACAGGCCAAGCTGTCTCTAATCCCTTTAACCTTTCCTACAGGAACAACAGTGACAGCATCGTCAACAAGAATGGAAAAGACCTATTGCAGCTCTGTCGAAGCCTGGGTCTGTACTTTGTCAATGGTAGGTTACAGGGGGACTCTTTAGGAAGATTCACCTATTGCTCTCCTCTTGGCCAAAGCACAGTAGACTACATGATAACAGATATGGACCCTTTCTCTCTCAGCTCATTCACTGTTAAGCCACTAACACCTCTGTCTGATCACAGCCAAATTACCCTGTTCCTCAAAAGATCAGACATAGAAGCAACCACAAATTCACAGCCCAATAAGCTGTACAACATCAAACATTCATACAGATGGGCTCAAAACAGCACAGAGGAATACCAGAAAGCAATCAGTAACCAAAAAATCCAATCAACCCTAAACAACTTTCTGGATACAATGTACGCTCACAGTAAAGAAGGTGTCAATCTAGCTGTAAATAACATAAATTATATATTTAGGCAAACAGCAAAAACAGCACAATTAAAGCTAGGATCAAACAAACCAAACAGAAATACAGAAGACAAATGGTTTGATACAGATTGTAAAAACATTAGGAAAAAACTTAGAACACTATCGAACCAAAAACACAGAGACCCAAACAACAGAGAACTACGCCTTCAGTACTGTGAGACATTAAAATCATATAAACGTACACTCAGAATCAAGAAATCCCAGTACAACAGAAAGCAATTGACACTAATTGAGGAGTCCATAAATAAAAACAACTTCTGGCAAAATTGGAAAAACCTAAACAAACCCAAACAACAGGAATTAGCCATACAAAATGGTGACATTTGGACAAATCACTTTAAAGCACTCTACAACACTGTTGACACTCAGGATAATACTGAACAGTGCCAAATTTATTAAAAGTTAAACAAACTGGAAAAATCTATAAAGGACTACCAAAATCCTTTAGACTCCCCAATTACTGAGCAGGAGCTCCTTAAAAAACTTCAAGCCCTCAAATCAAAAAAAGCATGCGGACCTGATGGGATCCTAAATGAGATGCTCAAATTCACTAGTGAAAAATATCAATTAGCTATATTAAAATTGTTTAACTTGATCCTGAGTGTAGGTTACTTCCCTGACATCTGGAACCAAGGACTCATAACACCAATCTTTAAAAACGGAGACAAATCTGACCCTAACAATTACAGAGGGATTTGTGTGAACAGTAACCTGGGGAAGGTTTTCTGTAGTATTATAAATGTAAGAGTCCTAAACTTCCTTAATAAGCACAATATCCTGAGTAAAAGCCAAATTGGATTTATACCAAAACATAGAACAACAGATCATATTTACACCCTACACACCCTAATAGATAAACACGTCCACAAAAATAAGACAAAACTCTATGCTTGCTTTATTGACTTCCAAAAAGCATTTGATTCTATCTGGCATACAGGACTGTTCTACAAAGTCATTGAAAGTGGTGTAGGGGGTAAAACATATGACATTATAAAATCAATGTATACAGGCAACATGTGTAGCATAAAAATTGGCAAGAAACAAACTGAATCATTTAACCAGGGGCGGGGCCTGCGCCAGGGTTGCAATCTCAGCCCTGTGCTATTTAACATTTACATCAATGAATTGGCCAATATTCTAGAGAAGTCCTCAGCCCCTGGTGTTAGTCTCCACAATTCGGAAGTTAGATGCCTGCTCTTTGCAGATGACCTGTGCCTGCTTTCACCCACAGCACATGGTCTACAGCAGAGCTTGGACCTGCTAGAGCAGTACTGTCAGACCTGGGCCCTGACAGTAAACCCCAAAAAGACCAAAATAATGATTTTCCAGACAAATTCCAGATCCCAGGGAATAAAACCAAAGTTCTCAATTGGTGCAAAACATATAGAGTATTGCACACAATACAACTATTTAGGTTTAAAAATAAGTTCGACTGGACACCTAAATAATGCAGTGAATGAACTGAGAGACAAAGCACGCAGGGCATTCTACGCCATTAAAAAACAAATCCAAATTGAAATACCTATTACAATTTGGCAAAAACTAATTAAATGTGTGATTGAACCAATCGCACTCTATGGCAGCGAGGTGTGGGGTCCACTTACAAAACAAGATTTTACCCACTGGGACAAACATCCCATTGAGACCTTGCACGCGGAACTTTGTAAGATTCTCCTACATGTCCAGAGGAAAACTACAAACAATGCATGCAGGGCAGAATTAGGCCGATATCCACTAATATTAAAAACTCAAAAAAGAGCAATTAAGTTTTGGAAACACCTAAAACACAGTGACCCCCTCTCATATCATTACCAAGCCCTGCAATACCAAGAGTTGAGCAAAGATAAGAGTCCCTTCATCCAACTGGTCCAGGGGCTGAGTTCACAAACTTGTTCCACTAACACACTGAAGCCTCAGGACCAGAACATCCAATCAATAAGAATTAACCAAATTACAAAACATCTAAAACAAAACTACATTACCTATTGGAAAACACAAACACAAGCACAAAGCAAAATGCAGTGCTATTTGGCCCTAAATCGACAGTACACCATGGCAAACTATCTGACCATGGTGACTGATCAAAACCTCAGGAAAACCTTGACAAAGTACAGGCTCAGCGAGCACAGCCTTGCTATTGAGAAGGGTAGACACAGGAAAACCTGGCTCCCTGTAGAGGAAAGGCTGTGCAACCACTGCACCACAGCGGAACCAGAGACAGAGCTGCATTTCCTGACCAAATGTCAAAAATATAAAACCATCAGAGAGAGTCACTTCCCCAAATTTGAACAAGTAGTCCGGGGCTTTGAGGACCTCTCTGACATAGAAAGGCTGCCGATCCTTTTGGGGGAAGACATGACCAGCTGTGTGCTGGCAGCATGCTATGTTGCTGCCTGCCACAAGTTGAGGGACAGTGCCTGACATATTTAATGCATTTATTTTATTTTTTCCTGTTGTTATTTGTTCTTTGATGTAATTATATTTAAAAAAAATATATATATATATATATGTGTGTATGAATGTATGTATATATGTGTATATATATGTATGTGCGTGTGTATATGTATGTATATATATATATATAAAATAGAAAAAAAATATATATATATAAATATATAAAAAAATATATATATATTGATGTATGATACTTTGGCAATATGTACATTGTTGCGTCATGCCAATAAAGTGAATTGAATTGAATTGAATTGAATTGAGAGAGAGAGAGAGAGAGAGAGAGAGAGAGAGAGAGAGAGAGAGAGAGAGAGAGAGAGAGAGAGAGAGAGAGAGAGAGAGAGAGAGAGAGAGAGAGAGAGAGAGAGAGAGAGAGAGAGAGAGAGAGAGAGAGAGAGAGAGAGAGAGAGAGAGAGAGAGAGAGAGATACAGTGTGAGTTACACCGGGTCAGAAGAGTGTGTATTTATCATCCTTGGAGAGAGAGGGAGAGTTAGGAATGTTATTAATCTCTAGGCCATGGAGGATTATATTATAATTACTTAAATGACTACCAATAAACTCTAAACAAACTTACACGTTTGGCTGTGAACATCAAAGTGATAGAAGATTGAGAGATGGCAGGTAGCCGAGTGGTTAGAGCGTTGGTTGCTGGATCGAATCCCCGAGCTGACAAGGTAAAAATCTGTCGTTCTGCCCCTGAGCAAGGCAGTTAACCCACTGTTCCCCGGTAGGCCGTCATTGTAAATAAGAAGTCTTAACTGACTTGCCTAGTTAAATAATCAAGACAAGAGGAGATTATGTCTGTCTTATTTACAACTGGTGTCACAATTTAGCTGCAACAATTTACCATATATCACTCAGGTCATCTTAAAGCAGGTTACAGATTAGAATGTAAGAGAACGCAACTGGTTTCTAAATGTAATGTCAGAAACACAGAAGAACGGCTGAGATGAGTGTGTGTGTGTGTGTGTGTGTGTGTGTGTGTGTGTGTTTGAACAAGCTATTTCAGCACAACTCTTTTACTGTGTATCACTCGCTTCCTTCCTTAAACAAGGATTCAGTCAGAATGAATACCATCACTGCTGTTAAACAACACTGAATACCTCTGCCGTCTGACTATTCTCCAGGGATGTTAGGTATCGCATGACTAATAATTGCACAGTGTATTACAATAACACAGAGCAGAAGTGAATAAAAGTTATCAGTAACCACACACACACACCTCTGGGCTCATCCTGAGTGCCTGGAAACAGGGAGGATGTTTAGACGCCAAGACCAACACGCCTAAATACTCCCTTTCCCTGGACGGCCATAGAGCAATTATGGCAAAAGGTTAGATGTGATGGTCCATCTTTAGTCCATGTGGGCTTGTCTAAATTGGGGGTTTTGCTCAAGATTGATAGGTAGAACTGCAACCCCTCTGGTGGTAGAACTGCAACCCCTCCGATGGTAGAACTGCAACCCTTCCGATGGTAGAACTGCAACCCCTCTGGTGGTAGAACTGCAACCCCTCCGATGGTAGAACTGCAACCCCTCCGATGGTAGAACTGCAACCCCTCCGATGGTAGAACTGCAACCCCTCCGATGGTAGAACTGCAACCCCTCTGATGGTAGAACTGCAACCCCTCCGATGGTAGAACTGCAACCCCTCCGATGGTAGAACTGCAACCCCTCCGATGGTAGAACTGCAACCCCTCCGATGGTAGAACTGCAACCCCTCCGATGGTAGAACTGCAACCCCTCCGATGGTAGAACTGCAACCCCTCCGATGGTAGAACTGCAACCCCTCTGGTGGTAGAACTGCAACCCCTCCGATGGTAGAACTGCAACCCCTCTGATGGTAGAACTGCAACCCCTCCGATGGTAGAACTGCAACCCCTCCGATGGTAGAACTGCAACCCCTCCGATGGTAGAACTGCAACCCCTCCGATGGTAGAACTGCAACCCCTCTAAAACCTTTCTTCTATCACAATGAGTGCTCTAACTATCCAGACACGTCCTTTCGATGTATTATGCCCTAGTAGGATGACTTACAGTAGAGACAGTGAGAGGCGATGGTGGAAACCGTATATTCTCACCACTGCATCTTCCCTATCTAAAGAGTAAATCTGTTGCTATAAATAATACTCTTCTGCTATATATTTCTCTGTTACTATATTTCTCTGTAGTGCTGGGAGTAGTCCAGATAGCAGACCGTGTGAAGGCTTATCAGATGGAGGTGATGGGTTTAGTGTGGGGGTTTTAAGTGGTTTATACTCAAGTGGTTCACACGTGTACTTACACACGTACACACACACATACGTGCATGTAAACAGACACACACCACACACACACACTGTACAGTTATGAATATAACTACTGTTCCCTCAAGGAGGAAACGAGGTATAACATATTATGGGGAGTCAACCACCAATCCTATTCACCTGAAGCAAACTGAAATCACACCCAACGGGCCAATGGATGCCGAGCCCACCCTCGGAAACCCCGCCTTCCTGGATATAATACCCGGGCTCGCTTACATTTCCTCAATTCAGTACCACTCTTCAGCGAGCCCAAACCCCCTGACGGCGCAGGGCCAAAATATGTTATACCTCATTCCCTCCTTCAGGGAACAGTAGTTATATTCATAAATGTACGTTCCATTTCAGTCGGTCACTCTGTATAACATACTATGGGGACATCCAATCACGCCCCAAGCCGGCTCAGAGGGTACCAAACTAGGAGGCCCACGGCAGCCCACGCCTACACAGGTTTCACTGGCTCCAAAAAGGGATTACAGAAGCCACCTTTTAACAGAGAAGCCTGAACTGTCAGAACCTCATATAGGGAACCAGAACCTGCTGCAACTTGGGTATGCACACACACCCACTGCAGCCCAAGTCCATAGACCCCATGGTTCCAAGTACAATACTTACCTTGCGAGCCTGACATGTCAGAACTCATACAGTCCAAAACAACAGAACACCTGTCGTAACTTGGCAAAGTGCACACACGCACTGCATAGCACCGAGCAGAGTCGATTAACCACGGAAACCCACAAAAAACATGGAGTAACCTGGAAACTGTGCCACGGCAGCCCAAGACTCAAACTCACAGGGAACTGTGGTAACAATGATAAATGCACACTGTGCCGTGCCGCCCATCAAGGCAGCCCAAGGCTCAAAGCCGGACAAAACGCTGCCTTAACATCAACCACGGCGGCTGAAGTCCACAGACCCTACCGGTTCCAAAAAGGCTCACACAGAGACCCAAGGAGTCTGGAATGCCAGAACTCAAGTCCAAAACCACAGGAAAACTGTGGTAACCTGGATAAACACGTAACCTGCACTTCTATCCGTTGGTACATCCAAGCAATAAAACCTCACCAAGGACTGTGAAATCCCAACTCGCTGCAGCACAGATATCAAAGCACAGCTAGGCAACCCTTCTACTTTTCTGCCAGACGCAAGAGAGATAGCCTCCTCAATCCAAACACGGATATGATTGGTCCTGTCCATGTACAGTCGTGGCCAAAAGTTTTGAGAATGACACAAGTATTGGTCTCCACAAAGTTTGCTGCTTCAGTGTTCTTAGATCTTTATGTCAGTAGTTACTATGGTACACTGAAGTATACTTTCAAGTATTCCATAAGTGTCAAAGGCTTTCATTGACAATGATATTCAGTTCATGCAAAGAGTCAATATTTGCAGTGTTGACCCTTCTTTTTCAAGACCTCTGCAATCCGCCCTGGCATGCTGTCAATTAACTTCTGGGCAACATCCTGACTGATGGCAGGCCATTCTTGCATAATCAATGCTTGGAGTTTGTCAGAAGTTGTGGGTTTTTGTTTGTCCACCCGCCTCTTGAGGATCGACCACAAGTTCTCAATGGGATTAAAATCTGGGAGTTTCCTGGCCATGGACCCAAAATGTAGATGTTTTGTTCCCCGAGCCACTTAGTTATCACTTTTGCCTTATGGCAAGGTGCTCCATCATGCTGGAAAAGGCATTGGTCGTCACCAGACTGTTCTTGGATGGTTGGGAGAAGTTGCTCTCGGAGGATGTGTTGGTACCATTCTTTATTCATGGCTGTGTTCTTAGGCAAAATTGTGAGTGAGCCCACTCCCTTGGCTGAGAAGCAACCCCACACATGAATGGTCTGAGGATGCTTTACTGTTGGCATGACACAGGACTGATGGTAGCGCTCACCTTGTCTTCTCCGGACAAGGACTTTCTTGGCCGCCCTGACGCCTTCTTCACAACAATTGAACCTCTCTCCTTGAAGTTGTTGATGATCCGATAAATGGTTGATTTTAGGTGCAATCTTACCAGCAGCAATATCCTTGCCTGTGAAGCCCTTTTTGTGCAAAGCAATGATGACGGCACGTGTTTCCTTGCAGGTAACCATGGTTGACAGAGGAAGAACAATGATTTCAAGCACCACCCTCCATTTAAAGCTTCCAGTCTGTTATTCTGACTCAATCATCATGACAGAGTGATCTCCAGCCTTGTCCTCGTCAACACTCTCACCTGTGTTAACGAGACTATCACTGACATGATGGCAGCTGGTCCTTTTGTGGCAGGGCTGAAATGCAGTGGAAATTAAGTTCATTTTCATGGCAAAGAGGGACTTTGCAATTAATTACAATTCATCTGATCACTCTTCATGACATTCTGGAGTATATGCAAATTCCCATCATCAACACTGAGGCAGCAAACTTTGTTGAGACCAATACTTGTGTCATTCTCAAAACTTTTGGCCACGACTGTACATGCGTAAAGGGCGCAGCGGACACAGGTCATGCAACCTCCATTGTTCACTGGAAGCATACAGAGGATGTAACATCACTTTGGAGTCGCCAGGCGCAAACTCCAAACAGGAAGGGTGTACTGATCCCCAACGCGCTTGTCTGATGCCAAGGCCATGAGCTGGGCAGTCTTGTAGGAAAGGACCTTCAGGTCAAAAGATTCCAAGCATCCAGGACCAAAACCAGGTTCCAGGACAGTGCCATAGGCTTAGACACTGGTCTGAGCCAGCACACGCCTTTCAGGAATCGCACCACCAGAGGATTAGACCCCAGGGTAGAGCCGTCAATCCCTACATGACACACCGGGATGGCTGCCATATAAACCTTTGATGTGGAAAAAGAACGGCCATGCTTAAGAAGCTCTTGCAAGAACATCAAAATGTCCACCAAAGAGCTCTGAACAGGAGAAACATAAGACATGACATTAAATTCAAAATTAAATGTAATAAGAGTCATATATAGGAATAATATTTACACACCATTCACATATACGTATTCTTATATACAGTTTGTTGTAGAGAGGCGCTGTGAAAGCTAAACGTAATTTTTGCCTGAGTATCCTCTGGTGGCAGAGCATACCACAATGACATGGCTCTAAACATAACTGACAACGCATTCAATCTGTTTTTGGTTTGGGTACCGTGAAGACTAAGCACGTGTGTGTTTTCTGCTTCAGACTAGCTGAATGGACACTTACTATAGCAGTATAGCTTCCATTCAGAAAGACAGGATGGGAGAGAGAGAGAGAGAGAGAGAGAGAGAGAGAGAGAGAGAGGGAGAGAGAGACAGAGAGACAGAGAGCGGTCCTGGTAAGGGAGCCAGGGCAGATGGAGGGACAGAAGCAGAGCAGCTGTAAGTTCTATTTTATTGCATAACAATTCACTGTTGGAATTGACTGTTAAGAAACATTCTAATTGCAAAGAAAACAATCTTACAATCAACTGAAAGCGTTATGGAAGGACATTATGTACAATCGAGTTATGTCAGCAAAATCAGCACTTTATACGCAAGGAAAATATTAGAACACAAAGGAGACACTTAAATACTGAACACACATCTGTGTCTCATCTCTCTACATGCCAGAGAATTGTCAGTGCAATATTTACACTCCGAGAATATTCCTCATCCCAACAACAGATGGTATTACTGCTGCTGGTGATTCGGAGTAAAACAGACACCTTCCCAAATGGAACCAAAGTGGTACCTCACTCTGAAAAACTCTCAAAAAATTGAGAGATTATTATTAGCAAAGGATGAAATTCATTCAAACCCAGATTGCAGAAACCGGAACAGCATGGTTTCAAATTGAGCATTTAAAAATACTCAAAGCAACCTGTTTCTCACCTGTTCAAGTTATATTGAACATTAGGCTATTGGAAATACTGTGAAGGTTAAATCACACTGCAAGGAAATGGAGAAGAGTCTGTATGGGGTGGCTTTAGGAAACACCTGCTCTCCTTTTACTTATAATGGACTATCCACAAAACCAGACGTGGGTTAGAAGGGTAATAGTAACTGCTAATTGTGAAGACACCTGCTGGACTGTAGCAGGACAACAGTTATCCATCACACATATCACCATGACATTTAGAACACTTTTCTGTGCTGTAAAAATGATCTAATCACAGCGTGTAGGATAAAAAAAAAACTCCCCTCATGTCCAGGAAGCTACACACAGAATGAGAATAGCAAACTAAAATGGCCCTGTTCATTTATTTAGCGGTAATCAAATCAAATCGAATTTGTCACATGCGCCGAATACAACTTACCATGAAATACTTACTAACAAGCCCTTATCCAACAATGCAGTTCAAGAAATAGAGACAATATTTACTAAATAAACTAAAGTAAAAAATGTAATTAAAAGTTACACAATGAAATAGCAATAATGATACTATATACAGGGTTTACCAGTACAGAGTCAATGTGCAGGGGTACAGGTTAGTAATGGTACTATATACAGGGTTTACCAGTACAGAGTCAATGTGGGGGGTACAGGTTAGTAATGATACTATATACAGGGTTTACCAGTACAGAGTCAATGTGCAGGGGTACAGGTTAGTAATGATACTATAGACAGGGTTTACCAGTACAGAGTCAATGTGCAGGGGTACAGGTTAGTAATGATACTATATACAGGGTTTACCAGTACAGAGTCAATGTGCAGGGGTACAGGTTAGTCGAGGTCATTTCTATGTAGGTAGGGGTAACGTAAATAGTCCGGGTGGCCATTTGATTAAATGTTCAGCAGTCTTATGGCTTGGGGCTAGAAGCTGTTAAGGAGCCTTTTGGTCCTAGACTTGGCGCTCTGGTACCGCTTGCCGTGTCGTAGCAGAGAGAACAGTCTATGACGGGTGACTGGAGTCTTTGAAATTTTTTGGGCCCTTCCTCTGACACCACCTGGTATATAGGTCTTGGATGGCAGGGAGCTTGGCCCCAGTGATGTACTGGGCTGTACTCATTACACTCTGTAGTGCCTTGCGGTCGGAGGCCGAGCAGTTGCCAAACCAGGCAGTGATGCAACCAGTCAGGATGCTCTCGATGGTGCAGCTGTAGAACCTTTTTAGGATCTGAGGACCCATGCCAAATCTTTTCAGTCTCCTGAGGGGGAATAGGCTTTGTTGTGCCCTCTTCACGACTGTCTTGGTGTGTTTGGACCATGATAGTTTGTTGGTGATGTGGACACCAAGGAACTTGAAACTCTCGACCCGCTCCACTACAGCCCTGTCGATATGAAAGGGGGTGTGTTCGGCTCTCCTTTTCCTGTAGTCCACGATCAGCTCCTTTGTCTTGCTCACATTGAGGGAGAGGTTGTTATCCTGGCACAACAAAGCCAGGTCTCTGACCTCCTCCCTATACGCTGTCTCAACGTTGTCGGTGATCAGGCCTACCATTGTTGTGTCATCGGCAAACTTAATGATGGTGTTGGAGTTGTGCTTGGCAGCCGTGGGGGAACAGGAAGTACAGGAGGGGACTGAGCACACACCCCTGAGGGGCCCCCGTGTTGAGGATCAGCGTGGCAGATGTGTTGTTACCTACCCTTACCACCTGGGGGCGGCCCGTCAGGAAGTCCAGAATCCAGTTGCAGAGGGAGGTGTTTAGTCCCAGGGTCCTTAGCTTAGTGATGAGCTTTGAGGGCACTATGGTGTTGAAAGCTGAGCTGTAGTCAATGAACAGCATTCTCACATAGGTGTTCCTTTTGTCCAAGTGGGAAAGGGCAGTGTGGAGAGCGATTGAGATTGCTTCATCTGTGGATCTGTTGGGGCGGTATGCGAATTGGAGATGAACTCCATCTCGTATGATCCATATTGCAAACCATACATTTTCTGGGACAAAGGTTTTTTATAGATTAAATAGGTTTATTTCAAATATTTTTATATTCCTTACTTATGATGGATAATTTGTGTATTCCCCTTTAAGAGCGTGGTGTGAATTTGTGCCAGAAAGAAGAAAATGTAGCTCTGTTAAAATAGGTCTTTAGTTTTGAATGGTTTAGGCTACAACTGCGGACACAAAGCCATGCTATGTTTACTTCTATAGCAGAGGATGTGGTATAGCTAAGCCCAGAGCCATATATTTAAGCAATAAGGCCCAAATAGGTGTGTATATGGCCAATATACCACGGCTAAGGGCTGTCCTTATGCACAACGTATCTCTCAGTGCCTGGATACAGCCGTTAGCCGTGTTATGTTGGCCATTTACCACAAACCCCAGAGGTGCCTTATTGCTACTATAAACTGGTAACCAATGTAATTATAACAGTAAAAAAAAAAATTTGTCTACCACAGCTTTCAGCCAATCAGCATTCAGCGTTTATCATAAGAAATAAGCCACTACTGTTAGTCGCTCTGGATAAGAGCGTCTGATAAATGTAAAATGTCAGCCTAATCAGACTTGCCTCTGCTAATGCTTTTCACAGACAAAGTAAAATTATACAAATGATTTTGCTCGTGATTTGATACAAATGTAACAACAGCCCAAGCGCACTGGACTTAGTACTGGCACTAGTACTTCCAAGTCAGAATTCCATGTGTATTCCACAGGTCACGTTTATAAGTGAGTGTTAAAAAAAAATATATAGATTAAGAAAAGTTTCCCGGCACACCTGAGAGTTCCTCAAGGCACATCAGTGTCCCGGCACACCTGAGAGTTCCTCAAGGCACATCAGTGTCCCGGCACACCTGAGAGTTCCTCAAGGCACATCAGTGTCCCGGCACACCTGAGAGTTCCTCAAGGCACATCAGGGTGCCGGCACACCTGAGAGTTCCTCAAGGCACATCAGTGTCCCGGCACACCTGAGAGTTCCTCAAGGCACATCAGTGTCCCGGCACACCTGAGAGTTCCTCAAGGCACATCAGGGTGCCGGCACACCTGAGAGTTCCTCAAGGCACATCAGTGTCCCGGCACACCTGAGAGTTCCTCAAGGCACATCAGGGTGCCGGCACACCTGAGAGTTCCTCAAGGCACATCAGTGTCCCGGCACACCTGAGAGTTCCTCAAGGCACATCAGTGTCCCGGCACACCTGAGAGTTCCTCAAGGCACATCAGGGTGCCGGCACACCTGAGAGTTCCTCAAGGCACATCAGTGTCCCGGCACACCTGAGAGTTCCTCAAGGCACATCAGTGTCCCGGCACACCTGAGAGTTCCTCAAGGCACATCAGGGATACATTAAATTAGCCATGGTAGAACAGACAGTGTCTATGTCCTGCAGGTCAGACAGTCTGGAGGGGTTTGAGGTTGACTCTATTCTTTTATACTGTATAATAAACTCAGTCTGGCATTAGCAAGCCCCAAGAGCCGTATATTTACTAAAGTCCATTACTTTTGGCTGCAGGCCTTTGTGGCTATTCTGGCAAACCATGTTACAGGCTCTGACAAAAACAGTGCACTGTGTGGGAAATAAGGTGTCATTAGAGATTTGCCCTGATGTTAAACACAGAGGAGATTCCCTGGAGAGAGACAGACTGGAACGGAAAGAACTGACTCAGGATCAGAGAGAGTGCCAGGTTTGTGGGCCAACAGCCCGTTATACAGCCCGGGATAAGCTGATGGTGGTAGAAATGCCTTTATGCGCAAATATATATATAATAACCATCATACTGAAGAAAACTTGGAGTCACGCGATGATATGGTGTGTCGACCTCCCACTACGACTCGGGAAACCATGCCGTTTATTAGGCTACAAATGAAATAAGTTATGATGAACTTCACAGGGTGGTGAAAGTGATCTTGAGGTTCCTTTCCAATAAATATCGACGGTCTTATTCTGGTGACATGATGATTGATGCTTGACTGCCGTTTGACAAATATAAATATATCTCATTATGTATCGGTAAGCTGTTGATTAGAGTGCATGTGCCAAGAGTAGGCAAATTGAACTTTTGATTTTTATCGGGAGAGGCAAAGGTCGAGTCATACGTCCTCCGAAACATGACCCTCCCCTAACTCAGACAACGCTGGGCCAATTGTGGGCCGCCATATGGGACTCCCAGACACAGTCGGTAATGACACAGCCTGAGATCAAACTGCAAGCTGTAGTGATGCCGTAACACTGCGATGCAGTGCCTTAGACCGCTGCGCCACCCGGGAGGCCAAAGCACATATTTTCTTTATGCAGATTGTAGAATATTCACATGACAATCTGTCGCCAATTGGATGGAAACCTACAGATGTCGGATCTTAATTTGACCCCTTTCGTCGCCGTTCATTCATTGAGCGTAGTTACAGGGTTAAAACAGAAACAACTCAAAGGTTAACCAATTAGGCAATATTTCCAAGTGGTTAAGGTTATCATAAGTATTCATAGCATTCTTAGTGCCTGCATTGGTCAAAGCATCAGTCTAGCCTGAACCCACGTGTTAATTGCATTCATTTCAACGTTTTCAAGAAGTAAAACGAATAGTCTGATCATTTAAACATCAGAGAAAAGTGTCTCAGCTCAACTAAATTGTCTTTGGATAAACATCTCGACAGCTTTACGAAGTGAAATATTAAAGCCACACAATACAGGCTTTCAATCCACACCAAAGACCAGAACTAAATTGACAAATTATACACAGCCTAGCTATAAAACATGGGTGAGCATCCACACTGGAGGAAAGTTTATGGTTCTACAGTAGGCCTACATCTGTCAATCAACTGATGGCCAAAATCATCTCATCAATTCAGCCATGACACCTGGAAACCACGTATTGGATGTATTTTATACCATTCCACTCCAGTCATTACCACGAGCCCGTCCTCCCCAATTAAGGTGCCACCAACCTCCTGTGGCGGCAGTGGATAGGCTAACGGGAATATAATACAGAATATTACAGAATATAATACAGAATATAATACCGAATATTACAGAATATAATAACATAACAAGGACTAGATTATAGCTAGTTTATGTCTCGTTAAACCATCAATACGCACACAATTCACCAGGCAGGCAGGCGGGCAGGCAGGCAGGCAGGCAGGCAGGCAGGCAGGCAGGCAGGCAGGCAGGCAGGCAGGCAGGCAGGCAGGCAGACACCTGTTGTTATTTCCATTCTTGAACCTCCAAAAGGCCTAACCAGTTATTTGACTTGTGTCATCCATAATTACACTATAAACAAAGTATTTTTCTATACATTAACACTTAATATAATATATTTCACGAAGAACCATGAAATGTTTTATAAATATTGTACAAACTATTAACAGTAACTATTAAACATTAAAAGCATTATAACAATCCAAATGCATTTATACCATTTATAGTCATCTATAAAGAATGTATAATCATTATACTGTATTATTCACAATAGTTATTACAAATACTGGCACGTTGCGATGAATTTGACTAAACTAGACTGTAGTACCCCAACCTCAGACCTCAACAGTTCCAAGGTCAGATAGGAACGTCCTCCCGTCCGGGACAAATAACAGCGACAGAATTACTGTACTTGTTGCTATTAGTTCTAATGTAAACATCATCAATGAACTCTATCATGATAAATGAATGTTGTTGTTGTGTGTTTGCTGTATTTATTCTGTATTTACTCTACGTCTCCATAGTGCCGGTCATTATAGTGCTTCGGTGCAGTGAACTTCCCCTCATGTTCAGCCTGCAGACACCCGACTGTGTAACTATAATGTACCATGTCATGCCATTTTATGATTAATGATTCTAGGAAGTTTTTGGTATGCTGTGTTCTAGGGACATCCCCAGGGACGTTCTCAGGATGTTCTGTCAAGGTCCCCTGGAGGTTTTTGTCTAGTTCCCGGCACGTTTTAGGATGTTCATAAGACATTATTTGTCCTGAAATCGGGATGTCGGGTGACTGTCACAAGGAAACTAGAAGACTTTTGTCCAGTTCACTCTATGTTCCTAGGACATCATTGAGGACCAGGTCAGGATGTTTTTATGACATTCTCAGGACATTCAGTTTATCAGTCATCAGGACGTTGCCTGATGGTCCCAGAGGAATGTAAACACATTAATAAATCTACCCATGCAAGCACAGCCTTTCATTACAGTTCACCGCTTGTTACAGTTACCGAGCCGATCAAGGTCATGATTAGTGAACCACTGATCCATACAGAACTTGGCAAGGTTATGGACACCCACACACACAGTGTTTTTAACATACAGTGTTTTCAACATATTTGATATATGAATTGCATTGTGCATCTTAATGTATAGGCTAATTCTTCACCTGTGATTTGAACTCAGAAACTCTTGAATCACAGCATTCCGATCTTCCTGCTATGCCAGAAAACCATCAAATTGCTGAAATAAATCCATCAGATGAATTGCTAATAGTCAGATTAGTCAGAAGGCTAAGTGGACTTCTGAGAATGCTACAGACTTTGTGGTGCTGTAGAAAGACACATCTCAGGTGGGGTCAAATTGAAAAGTGTTCCTGTCTATCTATCTATCTATCTATCTATCTATCTATCTATCTATCTATCTATCTATCTATCTATCTATCTATCTATCTATCTATCTATCTATCTATCTATCTATCTATCTATCTATCTATCTATCTATCTATCTATCTATCTATCTATCTATCTATCTATCTATCTATCTATCTATCTATCTATCTATCTATCTAATCCATTCAACTACACAACCAGGACTCTCCATGATGACGCACCCCTGTTTCTCATCACCACAACCTATAACTGTCCTTGTGTTTGTCGGTGTCTTCGTGGAGTATTGCCTTGTATATGTCAGTGTGTGTTTCATGTGTTTTCTCTCGTTACGAGCACTATTTAGTTTGTACCGGCCTGAAGCCGTTTCAGTGTGTTGTATATTATACGTTGGACGCACAATCTGCTTTAGTAAACTCCTGTTCATCCTGCACCTGGTCTCCTTCATACCACACACCGTGACACAAATGTGATCATATTGGCACTGATTAAAGGTTTGTTGCACTATTTTAGCTAAACAGCAAACCACTTACTTTAAAACCCTAATTTCATAAATTTACTTATAATGGATAACGTCCTATGAGGAACTTATTTGTAATGTTCCCCAGTGGACATCATAAGACCTTATTCGAATGTTATATTGCGACCGACCAGGACCTGTACTGAACGTCACCTTATGGTTCCGCAGTTAACATAATGTTTTAATTATCCTCACCAAAACCCTAAAAAGGACCTAATGGAAGCGTCTCCTAATGTCCTTTGGATGTCCCGTTTGCTGGGATTGTCCTGACAAACCTCCTTCAACAAATACTGTAAGACTGTAGTTCACCGTCGAAGGGTTTATGTTTAAGTGATACATGGAGGTTAATGGAGGTGTGACAATTGTGTGTTTGCTTCTTTTTAATTGTCTTGTGACAAAAAAAATGATATGTAACCCAAGAGTCGACCCTGAACTAAAGCCGAGTTAGGTGAACTAACACACAGTCCCAGTGTGAATATGGAGGGAGGAACCCCCTCTTGACAAGAGGAAGCTGGTGGGGAGAGGAGAAGCATTAGAGAGAGAAGGGAAGAGGAGGGGTGAAGAAGGAAAAAGGGAAACAGAGTGAAAAGAGGAATACTGGTCTACGTGACGTTAAGCACATCTGATCCTCTCAGCTGATTAGGGACTCTGTTACATCTATATCACTACAGAAGAACAAAGAGAAAAGCAGAATAATATGTAGACAATTCTACAGATAACAATCGTATCGGGGGTTTCATAAATACTCAGTGACCATTAGGGAGTAAATAAATGTAGTAAATGTTATACAGTATTTGATCTAATTACTGTAGCTAGCTCATCAAGCCGCTGTCACTGTGTGCCAATGGTTGAAGAGTCTGTAGGGGGATGTAATGCTGCTGAGGATGACAGGAAATGTTTTTGTTAGTAATTCACCAACATCATCAGATTTTATATTAAGAAGCGAGACTTTCGTTGTGTAGACTTTCCCCCGGATATCACACTGTCATGAGGAGGTCTAGAACCAGGGAACAGGGGAAGTGTGGTTCCGCTGTTGAACAAACACTGAGGAACATACCTCACCTCACCGAACAGACGGACATATGGAAAGACAGACAGAAGTCATCCTCTGGATGCGTTCCTCAAATCCTATTAAGACCCTAATTTGGAGGTAAAATAGTGACTTAAGCGTCTATAGTATGATTTGCACATTTAAAGTATGATTTGCACATTTAAAGTATGATTTGCACATTTAAAGTATGATTTGCACATCTATAGTATGATTTGCACATTTAAAGTATGATTTGCACATTTAAAGTATGATTTGCACATTTAAAGTATGATTTGCACATCTATAGTATGATTTGCACATTTAAAGTATGATTTGCACATTTAAAGTATGATTTGCACATCTATAGTATGATTTGCACATTTAAAGTATGATTTGCACATTTAAAGTATGATTTGCACATTTAAAGTATGATTTGCACATCTATAGTATGATTTGCACATTTAAAGTATGATTTGCACATTTAAAGTATGATTTGCACATCTATAGTATGATTTGCACATTTAAAGTATGATTTGCACATTTAAAGTATGATTTGCACATCTATAGTATGATTTGCACATTTAAAGTGTGATTTGCACATCTATAGCATGATTTGCACATTTAAAGTATGATTTGCACATCTATAGTATGATTTGCACATCTATAGTATGATTTGCACATCTATAGTATGATTTGCACATTTAAAGTATGATTTGCACATTTAAAGTATGATTTGCACATCTATAGTATGATTTGCACATTTAAAGTATGATTTGCACATCTATAGCATGATTTGCACATTTAAAGTATGATTTGTATGATTTGCACATTTAAAGTATGATTTGCACATTTAAAGTATGATTTGCACATGTATAATGAGTTAGCACATTTTTGGGGGCAAACGTAACTTCTTTTGAGAATAAGAAGCAAGCGTGCAACTAAATTTGAGAATGAATGCATCTAATTTACTAAACTTGCGACTGGTGAATCTTCTTCTGTGAATAAAAACTTAGCAACTCTGTCAAAAGTGTTATAGTTCTGAAAAGAAACTGTGCAAGAAGCAGAGAAAAACACGAGCTCTGGTAGACGGGGCTTTTTCTCCGATCGATCAGGTGAGGTGTTGTCATTCTTGAATATGCTTTCACGTTTGACAGTGTTCCAGTCTGGCTAGTGGTTCTTACGTTGTGTAGCAGATCAATAGGTCTAGCTATGTACTTGTCATTTGGTGGAGACGAACATTAGTTTTGAAAATAATTGTTTGCGCTGTGTATACTGTGTATGGTGTATAGTTGGTTGGCTTTACTAGTTAGCTATCTGAGATCTCTGCTCAAGTTGGCTAACGTTAGCTAGCTTGCTAATAATGTTTTGAGGAGAACAGGCTACAGTAGCTCCCTGTAGAATCAAGACAAGAGGGGATGGGGATTAGAACAAGATTAGATGTGCGGTTGCTTCATCTGGTTTATGCAGTGCCCTGGTGAGATGAGCGCTAACTGCTATAGAGATAAAAAGGTGAGATCTCTCAGATCTTGATTAGATAGATGTCAATGTCAAACCAATGCAAATATATACATTTTATTGGCTTGCTATATGAGCTGCTTTCGCAAAAAAAATCTCAAATCAAATCAACATTTATTTGTCACATGCGCCGAATGCAATAGGTGTAGACAGTGAAACCAACAATGCAGTTTTAAGAAAAATAAGTGTTAAGTAAAAAAATCGATAAGTAATATACAAAAATGTAATATAATTAAAGAGCAGCAGTACAGCTAGTTGTTGTTCCAGTGTCTGGTAAATGTTACAACCACAACATCATGATCATCTAGTCATTCATCTGCAGACCAGAGAGAAAAGCCTGCTTTGGTTGAACTAGCTAGAACAACATCAACTAACTACCTCTAATATCAGATACACATTTTCTAGAAAAGCATGGATAGAGCTAGCTATCTGTAGTCATGTTTATATTTTATACCACCACAGGCACGTCATCTTAATCTGTTACATTGTAATATAGTTGTACTGTATTGCTATCTGTCTCAAGATGTGCAAATGATCACCATGAAGAATTCTGAGTTCTGTTTCAATTGTCAAGTGGACGGAATTCTCATTCAAATAATGTTGTGCCTCTCCTTCAGATCTGCCTCTGCTAGCCACACAACCACTGCCTCTGCTAGCCACACAACCACTGCCTCTGCTAGCCACACAACCACTGCCTCTGCTAGCCACACAACCCCTACCTCTGCTAGCCACACAACCACTGCCTCTGCTAGCCACACAACCCCTGCCTCTGCTAGCCACACAACCACTGCCTCTGCTAGCCACACAACCACTGCCTCTGCTAGCCACACAACCCCTACCTCTGCTAGCCACACAACCACTGCCTCTGCTAGCCACACAACCCCTGCCTCTGCTAGCCACACAACCACTGCCTCTGCTAGCCACACAACCACTGCCTCTGCTAGCCACACAACCCCTACCTCTGCTAGCCACACAACCACTGCCTCTGCTAGCCACACAACCACTGCCTCTGCTAGCCACACAACCACTGCCTCTGCTAGCCACACAACCCCTGCCTCTGCTAGCCACACAACCACTGCCTCTGCTAGCCACACAACCACTGCCTCTGCTAGCCACACAACCACTGCCTCTGCTAGCCACACAACCCCTGCCTCTGCTAGCCACACAACCACTGCCTCTGCTAGCCACACAACCACTGCCTCTGCTAGCCACACAACCCCTACCTCTGCTAGCCACACAACCCCTGCCTCTGCTAGCCACACAACCACTGCCTCTGCTAGCCTCAGAGTGGTTGGGCAAGCTCTTTCCTGACTGGCCTGTCCGAGTGTGACATTGAACAGGACCACAGTGTCTCCCAACCCCCCCTGTCTCAGTCCCCAGTAATTATTCTGCAGTGGTTTATGTGCTGGGGGGGGGGGGGGGGGGTCAACTTGTCGTATCAATACCCGTATTCAGAAAGTGTCTAAGAGCAGGAGTGGTGATCTGGGATCAGTTTTTACTTTTAGACCATAATGAATCATATTATATTGACTTGTGGGGCCTGACCCTAGATCACCCCCTCCTGCTTTACTCTCCGTGTCTCCCCTCCCGGAGGATCTGAGCCCCTGGTCGTGCTGTCCCTGTATTTCTGCCTCTGTATTGCTTGCTCTTTGTGGTTTCAGGCTGGTTATCTGTAAAACACTTTGTGATTGTTGATCAGGGCTGTCCGGGCTAACTTGAGACAATAGTAATGCATTTGGCACAAGAACAGTGAGTGTTGTGTTGGGGTTGTATAGCCTTATTTTGCAAACGCGAATCTGGAGTGGACTACATTTGAATTGAAGTTATTCGCTAGGATGACTAACATCAATCATTATCTATGGCTAGCATCCACATGGAATCCATCACCACATTCCTAATGAACAATCTGTTGTACGTTGAACAACAACGTCTCCCTCATCTACATATCATGGCAACATGCTTGACTGACATGTTTCTGATTGGCTTAAAGGGCATTCTAGAGTGTGCATTATTTCCCTATAACGCACGGTATAATTCAAAAGCTATAGTTAATTCTTACATGTTCTATGTTTGAGCTGCTTTTGAAAGAAAATGTCAAATTGAAATCATTATTGGCATTGTTGAATTACATTTTCATAATGGCAAGCTAGGACTGATGGTTTGGTTAGCTCAACTAGCAAGTCTGTTTGTTTGGAAACCACGGAAACTACTGTAGCTATCTAGTAAACTGGCTAGCTACTTTAGTGGATGTTGAACACATTTCTAGTGGCAAATGTGTTAAATTATAGCCATGGTATAAAAGGGATCATCACCTCAGGGCTCTACACTGCATCAGCCAGACTGTTTGCATTCTCTGTAAAACAATTCAACTCCGTGGAAGGTTAGTTCCATTCCACTAGAGCGACGTGGAACACACCTTCCACGTCGCTCATTATTTTCCATAGAACACACGCTCCTCGTTGATTATCCCTTACATATGGAATGTAACACAGATACAGATTATGTGCATGTGGTGTTTCAAATAATACAATTACTACAGATAGCTAGCTCAAAACAATGTTTTATTTGATATTATAGGTAGCTAGCTGATGTTGTTCTCGCTAGCTCACCCAAAGCAGGCTTTTCTTCTCCTCTCTGGTGTGCAGATGAATGACGAAATGATCATGATGTTGTGGCTGTAACGTTTAACGGACACTAGAACAACAATAACTAGCTAGCTAGGTATATCAAATAGACATTTTCAAGAAAAGCAGCTCATATTGCTAGCCAAAAAACTTGAATTGCATTGGTTGGACATTGACCTCTAGATAGTTAATCAAGATCTCACCTTTTTATCTCTGTAGCAGTCAGCTCTCATCTAGCATGGACACTGCGTAAGCCAGATGAAGTAACTGCACAACTGATCTTCTTCTAATCCCCTCTTGTCTTGATTCTACAGGGAGCTAGCCTGTTCTCCTCAAAACGTTACTAGCACGTTAGCCAACTTGAGCAGAGATCTTAGCTCGCTAAATAGCAAAGCCAACCAACTACACTCCAAATATACAGCGCAAACAATTATTTTCTAAACTAATGTCAGTCTCAACCGAATGACAAATACATTGTTAGAACTATTCGTCTGTAAGAACCACTAGCCAGACCGGAACCCTGTGAAACGTGAAAGCACGTTCAAGAATGACAACACCTTGTCTGTTTGGTCGGAATAAAACGCCCTCTCCACCAGAGCTCATGTTTTTCTCTGCTCCTGAACTACAAAACTTTTGCCAGAGGTTAGTTGCTAAATTTGTGCCAAAACGGAAATGTAGTTTTAATTCGCAAAAGTAGATTCACTAGTAGCAAGTATAGTAAATTAGTGGCAGTCATTCTCAAATGCTTGCAAGTCTTATTGAATTTATTCACATATCAACTAACATATTTGCAAATGTTGTTGTATTTATTTACACATCACGTTATGCAGATGCAAGTGTTGTATTTATTCTTTAAAAAAGTTACATGTTTGCAAATATTTCTTGCAACTACAAAACTCATTATACAGGTGCAACTCATTTTACATGTGCAACTCATATTTTACATACTTATACATTTAAGTCACTATTTTACCTCCATACCCTAAGACTCTCACCAACTTCTACAGATGCACCATCGAGAGCATTCTGTCAGGCTGTATCACCACCTAGTACGGCAACTGCACCACCTGCAACCGCAGGGCTCTCCAGAGGGTGGTGTGGTCAGCCCAACGCATCACTAGGGCCACACTACCTGCCCTCCAGGACATCTACAGCACCCGGTTTTACCGTAAGGCCGCGAAGATCATCAATGGCCCCTTCCACTCGAGCCACGGCCTGTTCACCCCGCTACCATCTAGAAGGTGGAGACAGTACAGGTGCATCAAAGCTGGGACCGAGAGACTGAAAAACAGCTTCTATCTCCAGGCCATCAGAGTGTTAAACTGTCATCACTAAATGGCCTCTTAGACACGGTCACTAACCAGCTACCACCCGGTACTCTACCCTGCACCTTAGAGACTGCTGCCCAAGGTATGGGCATGTCTTAGGGGGCCTGAACCGCTCTACAGTACATCCTTGCCCATCCAAATAAAATATTTAAATATTGATAACCGAGACGCGCTCTGACAGAAAGACAAATCTATCTCAGAAAAATCATCCAAGTGAGCGAAACAGCGCCTCTCTGCAATCAGTATGTGTAGCTCATGTATCTCATAGTGTCTGGACAGAAAGACTAAGGCATGTCATACTATTTATGTTCAGACCAGTCAAAGCTCTTTTCTGTCCTGGCACCCCAATGGTGGAACAAGCTTTCCCCTAAAATCAGGACGGCGGAGTCCCTCCCCATCTTTCAAAATCGTCTGAAACCCTACCTCTTAGAAGAATATCTTAAATAACTTGAATCAGACAAAGTCGAGAGGTAATAGAAGTATTCACTCATTCTTTATACCATATGAGGTCCACACATTTGTAGATATAACAATTTCAGATGTCAGTTCAACAATCTCTGACGAAGGGCTTTTACCAACCATGTCGATCAGCTTCTTGGAGCATTTTCGTGAGCTGAGGTGAATTGATGTTCTACTCGGCTTCACGGGAAAACGACGCTCATGAAAACCCCAGATCTGGCTGGACCTAAAAGTGCAGCGAGAAGTAGACAGAAGACTACTTTGAAGACCTGGGCCCGTATCCCTAAAGAATTTTTGTGCAAAAAGTGGCTCCTAGCGGCCAAATTCTAAGAAAATTCTCAGAGTCATGTCGTTTTCTTAGAATTTCCCCTAAAAGTGACACGAAAATCCCAGTTAATATAAAAGCTATTCCTCAAGATTCCTAGCGCTTAAAAGGGCTCCTAAGGCGAGATCTGCTAAGAGCAGGGAAGAGGACTTTTAGTGGCTTAGGAGTTCCCCTAAGCTGCTGCACAAAATGGCCAACAGAGGAGGCAGGAGAGATGTCCTGCAAACACTGGATGACAGGGAATTATTGAGACGCTACAGATTGGATCGTGCAGGAATCATGTTTGTGGTGGATCTCCTTAGAGATGCAATTACTTCACCAACTCGACGCCACAACGCTATTACACCGGAGAAGAAAGTAATCACAACCCTGAGGTATTTGGCAACAGGGAAAATGCAACAATGCAGCAGTGATGACGTGGGTCTGTCCCAATCCTCCGTCAGCAGAGTCATCACCCAAACACTGACAGCTTTGTCACAACCTAATATTGTGACACAATTTGTTTCATTCCCGCTGGATGCCCGCACTTTACACACACATAAAAGGGCATTTATGGACATTGCAGGATTCCCTGGTGTTGTGGGTGTAATTGATGGAACACATGTGAGAATAATTGCGCCATCAGAGGACGAGGCAGTCTTTGTTAACAGGAAGAATTTCCACAGCATCAATGTGCAAATAGTGTTCAATGCGGCCTGTAAGATTTTGGACATTGTGGCTAAATGGCCAGGCTCCACACATGATGCGAGAGTGCTCTCCGAGAGTGGCATCAGACAGCTTTTTGAGAGACGCTATGTGCCAGCTAATTGCCACTTGTTAGGGGACAGTGGCTACCCATGCAAACCATGGCTCCTTACACCTTACCTCCAGCCACGCCAAGGGCCCCAACTAAACTATAACAGGTAAGCCAAACAATACAAAAATCATGGAAATGAAATGCAAGCAATATGTTAGAGCATCCAAGTAGTGCAATATTTCCATGAAATAATTAAAGGTCTGTATTCTATTGTAGGGCCCACAAGACAACAAGAGCGGTGGTGGAGCGTGGCATAGGCCAGCTTAAGAGGCGCTTTCATGTTCTCCACGGAGAGGTGCGGCTGAGGCCTGAAAAAGTCAGCAAAGTCATCATAGCCTGTGCAATATTACACAATATTCGCAAGGTTAGACAGATTGCAGAACCTCTGGAGGATGGCGATGAGGATGAGGATGAAGACAACGATGAGGATGGTGGTGAAGAAGATATTCACATTCCACAGGGGAACCTAGCCCAGAGTGGACTGCCTTATAGGGCAAACTTCACAAATTTACATTTCAGGCAAGCTGTAGCCCCATGTCATTTGAGAACTTGTGATGGTATTAAGAACTACCACAGTTTTACTGCAATTGTTAAATGCAAGACACAGAACACAATCTCTAAATGGTTTATTTTTTAGGTGTTCAATTTTAAGGCGGTAGTACTCCTCCTGAAGGGAAATGACTTTTTTTTGTTGTTCAAACACATCAATTGTGAGTTGCAATCTTCTCTCCTGCAGGGATGCTGACGGAGCAGGTGCTGCGGATGGGAATGGTGTTTGATCCGCCGGGCTATCCTGAGTAGCAGCTGCAGATGGTTCAGGCGGCAATCTTGTCGGAAAACTTGATGGGCCCGGTTCTTGTGATGGCTCCATGCTACAGAAATACATAGGCCTAGTTTAATTATTGTTTTGATTAAATTAATTTAATACAATGAGCATGGATAACACATGAAATGGCTTCTGCAATGAATAAACACTGTTGATATGAATAACCCTGTGTCCTACCTTTGCTGCATTTCAAGGGCCTGCACCATTGACGTGTCAATGCCTGTTGGCAGCCCGGTGACACTGACCTCAGAGTGTCCCAGGACTTGAAAGACAGCCGCTTTGCAGGTGGTCCACCCCCTAGAAAGAAACAGTCAATGAACACAGTACTTAGGCATGTAAATTAACTTTGCCAGCAGGAGCAAGTTGGAAGATTATGTGGTAGGCTATAGTATTTTGCTCACCTGTGAGTGAGGATTCCCGCTTGTGTGCTGCAATCTCATCTTTTGCCTTGGACTGCAGCACATACCACCTTTTCTCACAATCGTCGCCTGTCCGCACCACCAGTGGAAAAGAGGCATTGATTGTTTGGGATATTGTGTCCCAGGCGCGCCTCTTGCCTTGGCTAGTGACAGTTGGGCCAAATTTTCCTCGTAACATACCTTTATGTTCGTTCACCAACTGGGCCAGCAACAAACCTTGCTCCTCAGTCCAGTTCGGCTTGCGATTCCTTTTTTTCTCCATTTTCTGTGTTTGTAGGATATTTGTTAACTAGCCTTCATAAATAGACCAGCCAGCAATCACAGACATTGATAAAAGCTGAGCCGTGTTACCCTCGTTAAGACCACACTGAGTTGTAACGTTGCAATTTCTACTTCATTAAGGACAGCCCCTTGAGATAGGCCATCTTGTTTTCAATGGGGTCCATATGGGAGTGAAAGTACAAAATATGCCAGCTAGGATATTAATCTGAGCAAATAAGACACAAATCATTATTTGAACAGGGTGTAATGAGCTTAAGTTTTCACATATTTTAGATTCTAATGTTAGGCTATAACCCCTACAGCTTACTATTCATTTTCCAGATATTTTCTTGAATGTGAAATATTATTTACAATTACAGTCTGCATAAGATTAGAGTGTATAATTATGTTTATTGATTTGAGGGTACATCCTTTGCTCATTATCACCAAAACTTCATTTTCATCAAACTTGTAGGATCAACCAATCACGGCTTTTGAAATGATGACTCATACCTAGCAACTGGGTCAATCACACCTCCTCACTAAGATAGGATTTTCCATCCATTCCTTGCTCAGAGTTCACTGAAAATGTTCTGGAATCATTGGCAAGGAATTTTTAGGTTAAGTTAGGAGCTCTCTGAGAGGATTCTCAGAATCTTTAGGGATACGGGCCCTGGAGCCCAATTGGAAAGGAGAAATTGAGGAAACATCAACTTTCTAACAGCAAAGAGGTGACACATGGTGTGAAAGTATGGGAGGCGGAGAGAGGTACAACATTCTAGTGTCCCACCCAGAGCGCCCATTGCCAAAGAAGAACCATCAGCTGAGCCAGGACGAGCAGAGATGGAGTGACAACAGTAGCATCCTCTGGGAGGTCCTCACCTACCCCTGGTTCCCAGAGGCTGGCCACGTCGGCTGAGAAAACTGCATTTGTCCGTTTTACCAATGCCTACAATCAGAATTGAGAGGCTGCTGTGTCCCACCTGAACAAACTTCTGCCCCCGCCCCCGTCCAACTGATTCGTTCTGGCCCTGGGTCTGCTGCCTATGTACATAGAGTTCATTAATTAGCATACTGGGCACTTTTATAACGTTAACATAATGTTTATTGTTCTGAAGTCTTTCTGCACTTAGAAACAGATAAGATCAGCATTCCTGTGTCATTGTTCTCTTGACATTTAATTTGATCTCTGAAAATTAAGCAAATGGATTACTCACTTTATATACTGTATACATACTCACTTTATATACTGTATACATACTGATTTATATACTGTATACATACTCACTTTATATACTGTATACATACTGATTTATATACTGTATACATACTCACTTTATATACTGTATACATACTCACTTTATATACTGTATACATACTCACTTTATATACTGTATACATACTGATTTATATATTGTATACATACTCACTTTATATACTGTATACATACTGATTTATATACTGTATACATACTCACTTTATATACTGTATACATACTCACTTTATATACTGTATACATACTGATTTATATACTGTATATATACTGATTTATATACTGTATACATACTCACTTTATATACTGTATACATACTCACTTTATATACTGTATACATACTGATTTATATACTGTATACATACTGATTTATATACTGTATACATACTCACTTTATATACTGTATACATACTCACTTTATATACTGTATACATACTGATTTATATACTGTATACATACTGATTTATAGACTGTATACATACTCACTTTATATACTGTATACATACTCACTTTATATACTGTATACATACTCACTTTATATACTGTATACATACTGATTTATATACTGTATACATACTCACTTTATATACTGTATACATACTCACTTTATATACTGTATACATACTCACTTTATATACTGTATACATACTGATTTATATACTGTATACATACTCACTTTATATACTGTATACATACTCACTTTATATACTGATTTATATACTGTATACATACTCACTTTATATACTGTATACATACTGATTTATATACTGTATACATACTGATTTATATACTGTATACATACAGATTTATATACTGTATACATACTGATTTATATACTGTATACATACTGATTTATACACTGTATACATACTCACTTTATATACTGTATACATACTGATATATATGCTGTATACATACTGATTTATATACTGTATACATACTGATTTATATACTGTATACATACTGATTTATATACTGTATACATACTGATTTATATACTGTATACATACTCACTTTATATACTGTATACATACTGATATATATGCTGTATACATACTGATTTATATACTGTATACATACTGATTTATATACTGTATACATACTGATTTATATACTGTATACATACTCATCCTATAGAACGCCTGCTGTACATTCCTTCCTCCTACTTACATCCTGTCTATACGTATTTATATTCCCGAGTCTGACATTTCTTAATATCTTGTTGTTAGTTGTATATACGGTTAGACATTTACAGCATTGCTAGAGCTTGAAACAAAGGCATTTTTGCGTCACATGCTTTAACATCTGATAATCTGTGTACACGACAAGTAAACATTGATTTGATTAATAGCAATCACATGGTCATCTACCAAACACTTTTAGAGCCACTTACAGTTAACACATACTGGGTCACATTTCATACTGCAAAATAATTATATTATTCCAAACAATGTTTTTGAGATCAAATACAAAAAAGAGGCAAGCAATGGGAATGTGTTAACCAAAGTATATTATCTAATAGTGTACTATTTATTATTAAAGATGGGAGAGGAAGGAGAAGGTAAGGGAGTGAAGCGAGGAGAGAAGGAAAGGAAGAAAGAGAAGGGAGACGAGTGAAGAAAAGAGGAGGAGGAAGATTGGAGAAGAAGAAACAGTTGAGAGAGTAGAGAGAGCAGACAGAGGAGGTACAATGGCTCTTTCCAAGAAACGGAGATGCCATTTTAATGACATGATGAAAGAATTTCCATTCATACGATAGAATGGTTCACTGCAATTCCTCTTTTTCAATTGACAGAACGGCAGTGGTAGAACATCAACAGACGAAAAAGAATATAGCCTCTCTGATTGCCCGTGTTGGTATGCCCTCTGTCACCACTATGATTTAGCTGTGGAGGAGGGTGTCTTTGCATACCATACTATGTGACACAATCATAGTGACAGATCTATGGACTGCACAGCACAACTGACACGGAAGCTTTATGAGCCAAAGTTGACATGTGATAGGACAAAATGTGACGCCATAGTGAGTAACGTGTTAGCACCGTGGGCAACTACTTTGGTAACACAGGTCCTAGACCAGGTTGAATTTCTGTCCCTGTCCATTGATGCATCCAATCATGGACATGTGCAAATAGCAGTCAGATATTGTGAAATATATGATGGCAGCACATCTGTGGAAACAAAACTGCTTGATTTTGTTGAATTGAAAGGAGAAACAGCTGAGGTCCTGGAGGTCATTCAACGATTAACCTGGAAAACAAAGTCGTGGCATTCTCTGCCAAGAACACAAATACTAACTCTGGAGGACTGAATAGGCCAGGGAGGGTCAATGTCCATAAAAATGCTCTGCAGCGGGAGGTGATTGTCCACATCATTCATAACCCGGCCAGAACAGCTTTGGATATGATTCCCCTTGATGTTGAGTACCTGCTCACAAAGATATCTGGATATTTTCATATTTTCACTGTCAGCGTAGAGGTTTTGTGAGTTTGTTGGCCAGGAGTACCATAACATTTTAGGGCACAGCAATGTTCGCTGGCTGTCCATGCTCCCTGCTCTAGATAGAGTGCTGAAAATGGATGTGCCATTGAAATAATTGTTTCATTCTGAAGACAAATGCCCTGTTGTCCTGTGAACAATGTTCGAAGATCCACTGACTGAACTTTGGCTGGCCTTTGTCCATTGAAACCTGACCGCATTCAGTGACACGATCAAGATGCTTGAAGGCCAGGGCCTCTGTGCTGTGGAGTCAGCTGCAATTCTGAGAAACATTGAGGCAAAATTTACTGCAAGACGTGATGACAACTTAATTCCAGTTTTGGTCAGAGGACTTCTGAGAGAGAGGAAAAGGCTACCTCAGCGTGAAGAGATCCAGAAGGCAGCAGCCACACTTTGACCATCAATAAGGATGCATTGTTTGACGAGGTTACTGGCCTGCAAGAGTTCCTAAAATGGGGATCGCTTGAAGAATGGAAAACATCTGAGACATGGTATGGTATGGGCAGGCATAAGCTACGGACAATGAACACAATTATATTTTATCGATGGCAATTTGAAATACAGTGATGAGACCCTAGCAACAGCAAGCTAAATAGGACAAATTAACTAGCAACAGCAAGCTAAATAGGACAAATTAGCTAGCAACAGCAAGCTAAATAGGACAAATTAACTAGCAACAGCAAGCTAAATAGGACAAATTAGCTAGCAACAGCAAGCTAAGTAGGACAAATTAACTAGCAACAGCAAGCTAAATAGGACAAATTAGCTAGCAACAGCAAGCTAAGTAGGACAAATTAGCTAGCAACAGCAAGCTAAATAGGACAAATTAACTAGCAACAGCAAGCTAAATAGGACAAATTAGCTAGCAACAGCAAGCTAAATAGGACAAATTAACTAGCAACAGCAAGCTAAATAGGACAAATTAGCTAGCAACAGCAAGCTAAATAGGACAAATTAGCTAGCAACAGCAAGCTAAATAGGACAAATTAACTAGCAACAGCAAGCTAAATAGGACAAATTAACTAGCAACAGCAAGCTAAATAGGACAAATTAGCTAGCAACAGCAAGCTAAATAGGACAAATTAACTAGCAACAGCAAGCTAAATTGGAAAAATTTGCTAGCAACAGCAAGCTAAATAGGACAAATGAACTAGCAACAGCAAGCTAAATAGGACAAATTAGCTAGCAACAGCCTGCTAAATAGGACAAATTAGCTAGCAACAGCAAGCTAAATAGGACAAATTAGCTAGCAACAGCAAGCTAAATAGGACAAATAAGCTAGCAACAGCAAGCTAAATAGGACAAATTAACTAGCAACAGCAAGCTAAATAGGACAAATTAGCTAGCAACAGCAAGCTAAATAGGACAAATTAGCTAGCAACAGCAAGCTAAATAGGACAAATTAGCTAGCAACAGCAAGCTAAATAGGACAAATTAGCTAGCAACAGCAAGCTAAATAGGACAAATTAACTAGCAACAGCAAGCTGAGTTTGTATTGATATTTCAACCTGCATGTAGAGATCGTGTTTGGTGTTGGGGAGGTAAAATCAACTTGCGGACGCACGTGCGTGCTTGGTTTGGGCACGGCCTTCGGTCTAGGCAGGTCTGTAGGGAGAGGCCGGGTAGGAGTGAGATACAGACACACTGAGACAAAGACATTGAGGGGGAAAGAGAAAGGAAGATGTTCAAACCATGTACTCCATTCACTCTTTAGCCCTGGTATAAATCAACTAGCTGGCACACTGTAGAGAGAGAAGGACAAAGGGCTCCTTTGAGAGAAAGAGAGATCTGCTCCTTATCACTGCTCTCAGTTTTGAGCCCTGGACTACACATAGAAAGAAAGAAATAGACAAAACACATGGCTTTACTTACAGAGACTAGACAGAGGCTACATAGGAACAGATAGGCATGACCTCAACAACCCTCTGCTGTCTGTCCAGCCTGGTCTCATACACTAGACGTAAATCCGGGACAGTCAGATTAGTATGATGTGTTACGTTTGGTCTGGTTACATAAGACGGTTACTTAAGGTAGGTTACATGCTAGTTAGTATGATGTGTTACGTTTGGTATGGTTGCATAAGACTTAAGGTTACTTAAGGCAAAGTAAATAAGGTGGTTGGTCGGGGTGGATGGGTAGGCGATTAACGAATGTCTAGCAACGTGAAAGTTGTGTGTTCGAATCTCATCAAGAACAATTGTAGCACTTTACCTAATTAGCCACTTTGAAACTACTTACAACGTTTTAGCTACTTTGCAACTACTTAGCATGTTAGCTAACCGAAACCTTAACCCTTTAACCTAACTCCTAACCCTAATTTTAACCTTAACCCTAACCTTAACCCCTAGCCTATCTAACGTTAGCCACCTAGCTAACATTTGCCATAACAAATTGGAATTCGTAACATATCATACGTTTAGCAAATTTCGTAACATATTGTACGATTTGCAATTCATAATATATCATACACATTTTTATTTGTAACATATCATACGAAATGGATGATTGACAGCCACAAATTAATACATACCAACACAAAACGTAACATGTCATACTAATTGGAGTATCATTTACTATGTTAGGTTGGTTTGTCTATTTATGCTTTAGCAAAGGCTCCATGATTGACCATCTCCTTGCATCTAGTTTTCAGATGTCAAGGGCCATTATTCTGTGTGAGGTCCCATTCTCTGTCATTACAGTACGGTACAGTACAGTCATAATATAAAAATGGCATTCCAAGACTGTTAGGAAGTAATGACTTCCTATCTTTATGAAGGCCTCTTTATCCAGAAGGACAAAAGATACTCCTCTGATATTGACTTGCCTATATAGAACAATCCACTGGCAGGACCATATTTTCAAGGCGGTCCTGAAGTTACCAACATGGGGACAAAATGTCCTGGACAACAGCAACCTACTGTTGTAAAGGGTTTCACCTGCAGACTGAAGAGTAGCTTAGAAAGATAAAGAGCGATGAGAAGTTTGTCCCTTTTTGGTTGATGGAGTGATGATCTTTCCCCCTTGGCTTCAGACCCATGCATGTCACAGCCTGGGAGGAAAAGAGGGTGTTGCGCTTTGGACTTGACCCTGAACTCCCCACTACCCGGCCATCCTCATCACTCCCCCTATTTATGACAGGTCCTGTGAACCTCTCAGTTCCTGCCCCTAACCCTGTTCTGCTCTCCGCCTTGTGTAATGAACAGGAAATCAAGGCAGCTCCTTGAGGTCTAGGGTCCAGTTTTCCACAACATCTAGTCCCAAAAAATATCCTGACCTGTTTGGAACTAATTCAAATAACATTTTATTGGTCACATACACATATTTATCAGATTTTATTGCGGGTGTAGTGAAGTGCTCGTGTTTCTAGCTCCAACAGTGCAGTAATATCTAACAATACACAACAACACACACACATCTAAAAGTAGAAGAATGGAATTAAGAAATATATAAATATTAGGACGAGCAATGTTGGAGTGGCATTGATTAAAATACAGTAGAATAGAATACATTATGTACATATGAGATGAGTAAAGCAGGATGTAAACATTATTACAGTGACCAGTGTTCCATTCTTAAAGTGGCCAGTGATTCCATGTATATGGGGCAGCAGCCTCTAAGGTGCAGGGTTGAGTAACCGGGTGGTAGCCGGCTAGTGATGGCTATTTAACAGTCTGATGGCCTTGAGACAGAAGCTGTTTTTCAGCCTCTGTCCCGGTTTTGATGGACCTGTACTGACCTCGCCTTCTGGATGATAGTGGGGTGAACAGGCAGTGGCTCGGGTGGTTGATGTTCTTGATGATATTTTTGGCCTTCCTGTGACATTGGGTGCTGTAGGTGACCTGGAAGGCAGGCAGTGTGCCGTGCCAGGCAGTGATACAGCCTGACAGGATGCTCTCAATTGTGCATCTGTAAAAGTTTGAGAGGGTCTTAGGGGCCAAACCGAATTTCTTCAGCCTCCTGAGGTTGAAGAGGCTCTGTTGCGCCTTCTTCACCACACTGTCTGTGTGGGTGGACCATTTCAGATTGTCAGTGATGTGTACGCTGAGGAACCTGAAGCTTTTCACCTTCTCCACTCCGGTCCCGTCGATGTGTATAGGGGGCTGTTTCCTGAAGTACACATTCAGTTCCTTCGTTTTGTTGACATTGAGGAATACCACACAGCCAGGGCCCTCACCTCCTCCCTGTAGGCTTTCTCTTCAGGAAGTCCAGGACCCTTTGCTTTCTTGGGTACAGGAACAACGGTGGACATCTTGAAGCAAGTGGGGACAGCAGACTGGGATAGGGCGAGATTGAAAATGTCCATAAACACTCAAGCCAGCTGGTCTGTGCATGCTCTGAGGACGCGGCTATGGATGCCGTCTGAGCCCTGAGCTCATCTACTTTATTGTCTAGAGACTGAACATTAGCGAGTAATATAGTCGGAAGCGGTGGGTGGTTTGCACGCCTCCTGAGTCGGACTAGAAGTCCACTCCGAATACCTCTTCTCCGCTGTCGGCGTCTTGGAGCAGCCTTTGGGAAGAGTTAAATTGGCCTGTGGGTTACAAACAAAGGATCCAATTCGGGAAAGTCGTATTCCTGGTCGTAATGCTGGTGAGTTACCAAAGCTCTGATATCCAAAAGGTATTTCCTGCTGTATGTAATAATAACACAAAAAACGTTCTGGACTAATAATTTAAGAAAAAACACACTGTCCATGTTTTGCTACCCAGACTACCGTGCACAGTAGGCTACCTGTGAGTGTAACACCATAGCTCTGTATGAAGGAAGTTAGATAGGTAGATAGTTAGGCTTCGGAAAGTATTCAGACCTCTGGACTTTTTCCACATTTTGTTATGTTACAGCCGTATTCTAAAAAGGATTAAATAAATGACCCTATAACGACAAATTAATTTGAGCAAGTATTACAATTAATAAATAGAAATACCTTATTTACATTAGTATTCAGACCGTTTGCTATGAGACTCTAAATTGAGCAAGGTGCATCTTGTTTCCATTGATCATCCTTAAGATGTTTCTACAACTTGAATGGAGTCCACCTGTGGTAAATTCATTTGATTGGATTTGTAAAGGTACACACCTGTCTATATAAGGTTCCACAGTTGACAGTGCATGAAAGAACAAAAACCAAGCCATGAGGATGAAGGAATTCGAGACAGGATTGTTTCGAGGCACAGATCTGGGGAAGGGTACCAAAACATTTCTGCAGCATTGAAGGTCCCCAAGAACACAGTGGCCTCCATTATTCTTAAATAGAAAAAGTTTGGAACCACGAAGGCTCTTCCTAGAGCTGGGGGAGCAATCGGGGGAGAAGGGCCCTGGTCAGGGAGATGACCAAGAAGCTGATGGTCACTCTGACAAAGCGCTATAGTTTCTCTGTTGAGATGGGAGAAACTTCCAGAAGGACAACCATCTCTGCAGCACTCTACCAATCAGGCCTATACAGTAGAGTGGCCAGACGGAAGCCACGCCTCAGTAAAAGGCACATGACAGCCCTGTCGTGACGTGACTTGCATTCATGTGATGACTGTTATTTATCAAATTAATTTACTATGTTTCATTGTTACTCAATTAAATGAATCATGTAACAATTAACTCATTAGGAATTTGTGGCACCACGGAAGAAGTTGTTTAACGAGTTACCATCTCCCGAAATAAACTCTTAGAAGATACAGTTGAAGTCGGAAGTTTACATACACTTAGCCAAATACATTTAAACTGCATTTTTGACAATTGAATCCTAGTACAAATTCCCTGTCTTAGGTCAGTTAGGATCACCACTTTATTTGAAGAATGTGAAATGTCAGAATAATAGTAGAGAGAATTATTTCAGCTTTTATTTCTTTCATCACATTCCCAATGGGTCAGAAGTTTACATACACTCAATTAGTATTTGGTAGCATTGCCTTTAAATTGTTTAACTTGGGTCAAACGTTTCGGGTAGCTTTTCACAAGCTTCCCACAATAAGTTGGGTGAATTTTGGCCCATTTCTCCAGACAGAACTGGTGTAACTGTCTGGAGAAATGTAGGCTTCCTTGCTCGCACACACTTTTTCAGTTCTACCCACAAATGTTCTATAGGATTGAGGTCAGGGCTTTGTGATGGCCACAACAATACCTTGACTTTGTTGTCCTTAAGCTATTTTGCCACAACTTTGGAAGTATGCTTGGGGTCATTGTCCATTTGGAAGACCCATTTGCGATCAAGCTTTAACTTCCTGACTGATGTGTTGAGATGTTGCTTCAATATATCCACATAATTTTCCTTCCTCATGATGCCATCTATTTTGTGAAGTGCACCAGTCCCTCCTGCAGCAAAGCACCCCCACAACATGATGCTGCCACCCCCGTGCTTCACGGTAGGGATGGTGTTCTTTGGCTTGCAAGCCTCCCCCTTTTTCCACCAAAGATAACGATGGTCATTGTGGCCAAACAGTTCTATTTATGTTTCATCAGACCAGAGGACATTTCTCAAAAAAGTACGATCTTTGTCCCCATGTGCATTTGCAAACCGTAGTCTGGCTTTTTTATGACGGTTTTGGAGCAGTGGCTTCTTCCTTGCTGAGCGACCTTTCAGGTCGATATAGGACTCGTTTTACTGTGGATATTGTCACAAATGGGTGCTTGGAGAGACCAAAGTGCAGCGCAGGAATTGTAGTTCGACATGTTTACTTTATTCTACTTTTGGTTAGGTAAACTTGCAACACAATGACGAACTCTATAACATAAACACGACGTAAACAAACGCTTACTTCACCCGTGACTGGAGGAATAACGACCCACACAAAGGTGTAGGACAGACAGACACATATAGGATCCCTAATTAGAGACAATGCGGTGCAGCTGCCTCTAATTAGGGATCCAACCCAAAACCCACACAGAAACAGAAAGAATAGAAACTGTCAGACTCTGACCATGGCTACATAGAGAAGCAAATAGGCTTCTCTATGGCCAGAGCCTGACAGATATAGATACTTTTGTACCGGTTTTCTCCAGCATCTTCACAAGGTTCTTTGCTGTTGTTCTGGGATTGATTTGCACCAAAGTACGTACATCTCTAGGAGACAGAACGCGTCTCCTTCCTGAGCGGTATGACGGCTGCGTGGTCCCATGGTGTTTATACTTGCGTACTATTGTTTGCACAAATGAACGTGGTACCTTCAGGCGTTTGTACCTCCAGATTTGTACCTCCAGATTTGTTGAGGTCTGCAATTTCTGAGGTCTTGGCTGATTTCTTTTGATTTTCCCATGATGTTGAGCAAAGCGGCACTGAGTTTGAAGGTACGCCTTGAAATACATCCACAGGTACACCTCCAACTGACTCAAATGATGTCAATTAGCCTATCAGAAGCTTCTAAAGCCATCATTTTCTGGAATGTTCCAAGCTGTTTAAAGGTACAGTCAACTTAGTGTTTATACGTTTCTGACCCACTGCAATTCTGATATAGTGAATTATAAGTGAAATAATCTGTCTGTAAATAACTGTTGAAAGAATTACTTGTGTCATGCACAAAGTAGATGTCCTAACCGACTTGCCAAAACTATAGTTTGTTAACATGAAATCTGTGGAGTGGTTGAAAAATTATTTTTAATGACTTCAACCTAAGTGTATGTAAACTTCCGACTTCGACTGCAGATATAACTTGTTAGATATTACTGCACTGTCGGAGCTAGAAGCACAAGCATTTCGCTACACCCGCAATAACATCTGCTAACCACGTGTATGTGACCAATAAAATGTGATTTCATTTGATATAAAAGCATATATTTCAGTCCAGCAGCATTGAATGAGCTGTTTGAGAAGCTGTCGCTGTATCTGTATTTTTCTCCCGGACAATTGGCCAGCGGCAGTTTTATGAGGAGATACTAATGGATATGAATAGTGAGGTGCACAGGTACTGTATCACAGCCAGCACTATTCACAGGGAGCAAGTCAGGATAGAGAAAAGGGCTGAGGGAGGTTGGGTGTAATTAATTGGGAGAAGCCCTGAGTAAAATAGAAACACGCGTATAAAACCTCTGGTAAACACCAAGCTGTACCCATTAAAACTAGCAACGGTCGTCAAAATTGAAATAGTAAACTTCCGACTTCAACTGTATATAGATATATATAGCGATAACCGTCACTTATTAAATCATTACCTCATATCAGTCTCATTCTGAACGTCGCATACTCCTTGATATCTGCAAGAACCCTAACCTTATTCTTCTAATCTTATTGATGAATCAGCAATACACAAATTGACCTAATTAAACAGTGGGCAGACAGAGGGGACCCAGGACAGAACCAATTTTTTAACAGGTTTGATTCTGGCCCTGCCCACCTCCCCTCCAGCTCCCCAGACCACACACCCTCACAGCTGTCCCACCCCCACTTTGCTCACAACACCTCTGCTGAGACAATCAGTGACCCCACCTCCGCCCTTGCTCCCCCTGGACTGTTCCTCAACACCCCCCTTCCCCCCACCTCCCCACCTGGGCTGGCTTTCACCAGCAACCAAGTGAAGAGAGAGCTGGAGAGACTACACCAGTGGAAAGCGGCGGGCCCTGATGGCATCAGCCCAAGGGTGCTTAGGGTCTGTGCTGACCAACTGTGTGGAATACTCCAGGGCCTCTTCAACCTTAGCCTGAGCCTAGAAAGGGTCCCTGTGCTGTGGAAAACATCCTGCCTCGTCCCAGTGCCCAAGAAGGCGCACCCCACTGTCCTGAATGACTTCAGACCTGTAGCGCTAACATCCCACATCATGAAGACCCTGGAAAGGTTAGTCCTCGCTCACCTCAGACCCCTGGTGTGTACATCAATGGACCCCCTGCAGTTTGCATACCAGCGCAACATCGGGGTGGATAATGCATCATCTACCTTCTGCAGAGGGCCTACTCTCACCTGGACAACGCAGGTTGCACTGTGAGGGTTATGTTTTTTGACTTCTCCAGTGCCTTCAATACCATTCAGCCCCTGCTACTGGGTGAGAAGATGAGGAGGATGAAAGTGGAAGCACCCTTAGTCTCCTGGGTCACGGACTACCTGACCGGTAGGCCACAATTTGTGCGACTACAGAGCTGTGTGTCAGAACGGGCAGTTAGCAACACAGGGGCCCCCCAGGGAACAGTCCTGTCCCCCTTCCTGTTCACCCTCTACACCTCAGACTTCAGATATAACTCTGAAACATGCCACCTACAGAAGTTCTCGGATGACTCTGCTATTGTAGGGTGCATCAGGGATGGGCAGGAGGAGTACAGGAGCACAATCAGTGACTTTGTGTTGTGGTGTGAGCAGAACCACCTTCAGCTCAACATCAGCAAAACAAAGGAGATGGTGGTGGACTTCAGGAGAACCAAGGCACAACTGACTGCAGTCCCTATACAGGGGATGGATGTGGAAATGGTTGGGTCATACAAGTTCCTGGGAGTCCATATGGACAACAGGCTGGAATGGGCCGGTAACACCGGGGCCCTGTTCAAAAAGGGCCAGAGCCGACTCTACTTTCTGAGGAGGCTCAGGTCCTTCAACGTGTGCAGTAAACTACTGCATACCTTCTACCAGTTTGTGGTGGCCAGTGCCATCTTTTTTGCAGTGGTGTGCTGGGGAGCAAACATCAAAGCCGGTGATGCTTCTCGGGTAAATAAGCTGATCAGGAAGGCTAGCTCTGTCCTGGGGATGAGCTTTGACACTCTAGAGGAGGTGGCGGAGAGACGGATCCTGGCCAAACTGCTGGCCATCATGGACAACGTCACCCACCCTCTGCACGCTATGGTTATGACGCAGAGGAGCACTTTCAGTCAAAGACTGATCCCACCACGGTGTGATATAGAGCGCTACAGGAGGTCCTTCCTGCCGGCGGCTATTAGACTATAAAATGCCTCACTGGGGTGCCGTGCCGTCGGCAACATAGATCTGGAACTGTTGGGGTGCTAGGACCTAGTTTAACAATTATGCATCCATCCGTGAGTAACTCTGGTCCGTCGGCACTCATTCACTCAGGACCTACTTATTCATGCAGGTCTGTATATACATTCCCATGTACAGTTGTTATATCATATCACGTGCAATATTGCTAGTAATTCTTGGACCTAACTTACGTAGGCATTCACTCAGGAATGCATATTAGTATCCTGTCAATTGCACCTTTTCTCATTGCTTTTAGTATATCGAATGTGCAATACGTGCAGTTGTCTGAAATTAAACCCTGTATTTAAGGGAATTACTATTATTACCCCAAATTATATCATACACACATTTAGCTATTAAAGTATCTCTTCCTGTCATTTACCTGTACAGTTTGTGTAACCATGCAAGTATTCACTTATCTGTAAATATAACTGTATACTTAACTGGACAGCTAATTTAACCATGCAAAATTTTCACTTACCTGTTCATTTACCCAGTCTGTCTATTAAGTAAACTATTATTACCCTCGCTCATATCATACGCATTTTTAGCTACTGAAGTATTTCTCTGCCATCAACCTGTATAGTATAGTTAACCATCCAACATCCACCAATGTATAGTGTACATATTCAGCCAACCACCCATACTATGCTAGTACTATGCTATGCTTTTATTGTTTTTTACTCCAGATATCTTGTATTTCTATACTTTTTCATACTGCCGCTCTATGTATCATGTATCGTGTATCTGTCTTTTGTGTACTTTCGTTGTGGCATTTTGCACCTGCCCTGTGTTTTGTTGTAGCTGCTTGACAATGAAATTTCCCCCCCGGGGATCAATAAAGTACCTATCTATCTATCTATCTATCTATCTATCTATCTAATACAAAGAAAACAGGTCCCTAGAGGCATCACTACAGACCCTGGTTCGAATCCAGCCTGTTTCACATTCCGGCCGTCATTGTAAATAAGAATTTGTTCTTAACTCACTTGCCTAGTTAAATAAAGGTTCAATATTATTAAAAAAATAATAATAATGCACTAACAACAGCATGACTGTTTCATTATAAAAAGATGGAGGAATAGAGAGAGAGGGGAAGAGACAAAGATATTCAACTATCGTTATATTAGGAAGCTACGCTCACGGAAATAAGAATACTTAGCACCCTAACCACCTCCCATTCAGATAAGAAATGAAATATATATATTTACGCGTAGCTGTCCTTGATCGTTGTCTATCTCTGTTGAACTCGATGACTCCTATGGGGAAGGTGTCGATGTCTTTAGTGTACCATTCGGTGTAAGGCTCTGGTTTGTCCATCAGAGGTCACAATGTCCTTTGTAGAGCTTCTCTGGTAGTGAAGTGGTTGTTAGAACAGTTACTTCAGATGTACCAATGGTTGTCTGAGATGGGATTGTCCTTTCCACTTCGTGTCTTTAGTCAAATGTTATAGACTACTTTACATGCCAGCTGCAGACTGGTAATGCTACGGTGAGTTTCTTCTTATTGTGTAGAGATTGAGAGTTTCAGAGTGTCAACCATTTGGCAGGCAGGCAGGCAGGCAGGCAGGCAGGCAGGCAGGCAGGCAGGCAGGCAGGCAGGCAGGCAGGCAGGCAGGCAGGCAGGCAGGCAGGCAGGCAGGCAGGCAGGCAGGCAGGCAGGCAGACACCTCCTGAAGGGGCTGTTGTTATTTCCATTCTTGAACCTCCAAAAGGCCTAACCAGTTATTTGACTTGTGTCATCCATAGTTACACTATAAACAAAGTATTTTTCTATACATTAACACTTAATATAATATATTTCACGAAGAACCATGAAATGTTTTATAAATATTGTACAAACTATTAACAGTAACTATTAAACATTAAAAGCATTATAACAATCCAAATGCATTTATACCATTTATAGTCATCTATAAAGAATGTATAATCATTATACTGTATTATTCACAATAGTTATTACAAATACTGGCACGTTGCGATGAATTTGACTAAACTAGACTGTAGTACCCCAACCTCAGACCTCAACAGTTCCAAGGTCAGATAGGAACGTCCTCCCGTCCGGGACAAATAACAGCGACAGAATTACTGTACTTGTTGCTATTAGTTCTAATGTAAACATCATCAATTAACTCTATCATGATAAATGAATGTTGTTGTTGTGTGTTTGCTGTATTTATTCTGTATTTACTCTACGTCTCCATAGTGCCGGTCATTATAGCGCTTCGGTGCAGTGAACTTCCCCTCATGTTCAGCCTGCAGACACCCGACTGTGTAACTATAATGTACCATGTCATGCCATTTTATGATTAATGATTCTAGGAAGTTTTTGGTATGCTGTGTTCTAGGGACATCCCCAGCGACGTTCTCAGGATGTTCTGTCAAGGTCCCCTGGAGGTTTTTGTCTAGTTCCCGGCTTGTGCCGGGGAACGTTTTAGGATGTTCATAAGACATTATTTGTCCTGAAATCGGGACATCGGGTGACTGTCACAAGGAAACTAGAAGACTTTTGTCCAGTTCACTCTATGTTCCTAGGACATATGAAATTTCCCCCCCAGGGGATCAATAAAGTACCTATCTATCATCTATCTATCTATCTATCTATCTATCTATCTATCTATCTATCTATCTATCTATCTATCTATCTATCTATCTATCTATCTATCTATCTATCTATCTATCTATCTCATTTGCAACGTTCAGCTCGCGCTTCCCGTCGGCTGGTCTAATGTACATTTCGTTATCAAGGCTTTTATACTCAGGTAAAAAGAGGGAGTTCCATCACGCCAATATAATGTCTGTGCTCACATGGGCATGGTTACTGACTGGGCACAAGTTTATATGAAGAACAATTCTCATTTAGAAGGCTAAAATCACATTGCTATCTTCACAAAAGTATTCTCATATTAAATGATATATTTTACACAACCTTTAGATGTAAACTTGATAACTAGAATGTGTACACTTTCAGAGTTACAGTTATTTAGATATACCATCCTTAATGACATCACAAAATAATAAACAATATGACATGATTATTCTTTATTCCCAACAACCGTTTGGTTATACGGTATTTCTTTCTGTTTAACTGCCAGGCCCCAGGTCCTGTGTGTAGCATATCATATTTTTCTCTAACTGACTCTCTTTGTCCATCCATTGCCATTACCCGTCGTTGCACATCCTGTGGCGCACTGCATTAGCATCGAATAGCCCCCACGATATGCAACTATTCAGGAAAGTCAGGAACAAGTACACACAGTCAGTTAGAAAAGCAAAGGCCAGCTTTTTCAAACTGAAATTTGCTTCCTGTAGTACTAATTCCAAAAAGTTCTGGGACACTGTAAAGTCCATGGAGAATAAGAGCACCTCCTCCCAGTTGCCCACTGCATTGAGGCTCGGAAACACTGTCACCACCGATAAATCCACGATTATCGAAAACTTCAATAAGCATTTTGCTACGGCTGGCCATGCTTTCCACCTGGCTACCCCTACCCCGGCCAACAGCTCTGTGCCCCTGGCAGCCACTTGCCCAAGCCTCCCCCACTTCTCCTTCACCCCAATCCAGACGGATGATGTTCTGAAAGAGCTGCTAAATCTGGACCCCTACAAATCTGCTGGACTAGACAACCTGGACCCTCTCTTTCTGAAATTATCAGCCAAAATTGTCGCAACACCGATCACTAGCCTGTTCAACCTCTCTTTCGTATCGTCTGAGATCCCTAGAGATTGGAAAGCTGCCGCGGTCATCCCCCTCTTCAAAGGGGGAGACACTCTAGACCCAAACTGTTATAGACCTATATCCATCCTCCCCTGCCTTTCTAAAGTCTTCGAAAGCCAAGTTAACAAACAGATAACTGACCACTTCGAATCCCACCGTACCTTCTCTGCTATGCAATCTGGTTTCCGAGCTGGTCATGGGTGCACCTCAGTTACGCTCAAGGTACTGAACGATATCATAATCGCCAGACAGTACTGTGCAGCCGTCTTCATCGACCTGGCCAAGGCTTTCGACTCTGTCAATCACCGCATTCTTATTGGCAGACTCAACAGCCTTGGTTTCTCAAGTGATTGCCTTGCCTGGTTCTCCAACTACTTCGCAGACAGAGTTCAGTGTGTCAAATTGGAGGGCCTGTTGTCCGATCCTCTGGCAGTTTCTATGGGGGTGCCACAGGGTTCAATTCTTGGGCCAACCCTTTTCTCTATATAAATCAATGATGTCGCTCTCGCTGCTGGTGACTCTCTGATCCATCTCTAGGCAGACGACACGATTCTGTATACATCGAGCCCCTCTTTGGACACTGTGTTAACTAACCTTCAAACAAGCTTCAATGCCATACAACACTCCTTCCGTGGCCTCCAACTGCTCTTAAATGCTAGTAAAACTAAATGCATGCTTTTCAATCGAACGCTGCCTGCACCCACCCACCGGACTATCATCACTACTCTCGACGGGTCTGACTTAGAATACGTGGACTCCTACAAATACCTAGGTGTCTGGTTAGACTGTAAACTCAACTTCCAGACTCATATTAACCATCTCCAATCCAAAATTCAATCTAGAATTGGCTTCCTATTTCGCAACAAAGCCTCCTTCACTCATGCTGCCAAACATGCCCTTGTAAAACTTCATCCTACTGACCCTTGACTTCGGCGAGGTCATTTACAAAATAGCCTCCAACACTCTACTCAGCAAATTTGATGTAGTCTATCACAGTGCCATCCGTTTTGTTACCAAAGCCCCATATACTACCCACCACTGCGACCTGTATTCTCTCGTTGGCTGGCCCTCACTACATATTCGTCGCCAAACCCACTGGCTCCAGGTCATCTATAAGTCTTTACTAGGTGAATCCCCGCCTTATCTCAGCTCGCTGGTCACCATAGCAACACCCACCCGTAGCATGCGCTCCAGCAGGTATATTTCACTGGTCACCCCCAAAGCAAACACCTCCTTTGGCCGCCATTCCTTCCAGTTCTCTGCTGCCAATGTGGAACGAATTGCAAAAAATCCTTGAAGCTAGAGGTTCCAATCTCCCTCACTAACTTTAAGCATCAGCTGTCAAAGCTGCTTATCCCATCACTGCACCTGTATATTGCCCTTCTGTAAATAGCCCACCCTACTACCTCATCTCCATATTTATTATTTTCGCTCATTTTGCGCTACAGTATCTCTATTTGCACATCATCATTTGCACATCTATCACTCCAGTGTTAATTCTAATTTGTAACTTATTTCGCCACTATGGCCTATTTATTGTCCTACCTTCCTAACCTTACTGCAATTTGCACTACATTTGAACACTCTGTATATACATTCTCTATTGTGTTATTGACTGTACGTTTGTTTATTCTCATGTGTAACTCTGAGTTGTTTTTTGTTGCGCTGCTTTGCTTTGTCTTGGCCAGGTCACAGTTGTAAATGAGAACTAGTTCTCAACTGACCTACCTGGTTAAATAAAGGTGAAAAAAAAAAAACATAGTTAATATCTATAATTGTATTATCTTTTTCCGAATAGGCGGTTATTAAAGTGCATATGTATTAATAATGTTAGTAAATATTAAATACATTGGGCGGCAGGTATCCCAGTGGTTATAGTGTTTGGCCCGTAACCGAAAGGTTGCTGGATCGAATCCCCGAGCTGACAAGGTAAAAATCTGTTGTTCTGCCCCTGAACAAGGCAGTTAACCCACTGTTCCTAGGCTGTCATTGAAAATAAGAATTTGTTCTTAACTGACTTGTCTAGTAAAATAAAGGTAAAAAAAAATAAAAATAAAAAACATTTAAAAAAATGATTAAGCCAATTTGTGTAGTGCTGATTCAACATGCAGACCAGGATTCGTGCAGATTTAGATCTTATCATCAGAATGAGACTGATAAGAGGTATGGTTAATGATTGACTGTTATAATAGATATATAATATCATCAGAATGAGACTGATAAGAGGTATGGTTAATGATTGACTGTTATAATAGATATATAATATCATCAGAATGAGACTGATAAGAGGTATGGTTAATGATTGACTGTTATAATAGATATATAATATCATCAGAATGAGACTGATAAGAGGTATGGTTAATGATTGACTGTTATAATAGATATATAATATCATCAGAATGAGACTGATAAGAGGTATGGTTAATGATTGACTGTTATAATAGATATATAATATCATCAGAATGAGACTGATAAGAGGTATGGTTAATGATTGACTGTTATAATAGATATATTCCAGAAGGTGTATTTTCATCTGTTGAAGCCATTCTGTTGTTGATTTACTTCTGTGTTTTGAGTTGTTGTCCTGTTGCATCACCCAACTTCTGTTGAGCTTCAATTGGCGGACAGATGGACTTACATTCTCCTGCAAAATGTCTTGATAAACTTGGGAATTCATTTTTCCGTCGATGATAGCAAGCTGTCCAGGCCTTGAGGCAGCAAAGCAGCCCCAAACCATGATGCTCCCTCCACCATACATTACAGTTGGGATGAGGTTTTGATGTCCACACATAGTGTTGTGTGTTCTTTTCAAACAACTCAACTTTAGTTTTCATCTGTCCACAGAATATTTTGCCTGAAGCGCTGTGGAACATCCAGGTGCTCTTTTGCGAACTTCAATGTTTTTGGACAGCAGTGGCTTCTTCCGTGGTGTCCTCCAATAAACACAATTCTTGTTTAGTGTTTAACGTATCATAGACTCGTCAGAGATGTAAGAATGTTCCAGAGATTTCTGGTATGTCTTTAGATGACACGTTAGGATTCTTCTTAACCTCATCTTTACAGGACGGCCACTCCTAGGGAGAGCAGCAACAGTGCTGAACTCTCAATTTCTAGACAATTTGTGACCCGATTCAGAAAACTAGGCGCAGAATGCTGACTTCACAGGAGAGTCTTTTGAATGACATTTTTATTTTTAAATCAAAATGAGTTTTTGGGCAGAAATGCCTTCTCGAACATGTGAACTTTCATGTGTCTTAATACCAAACTTGTGTCCCATCTGTAAATACGAATAAAGTTGTTAAATTATGAGCCTTGTCGGTTCCGCCACAGAAATAGACAGGAACCTTCTGGCTAGCCATGATTGGCATGATTCTGGAGGACGATCGTGCCATGCTGACTCTCTGAAGAAGACATAGTAGAGTCTTCTGATGACCGTGATGGGGAAGAAACAGCAATCAACAGTGTTGTTGTCACGGAAGAAGTTGGCCGAGTTTTGAAATCAGTGGAATGTGATGATTCTTATGCCATTGCACACAGTCATTGTAAACCAGAGTGACTTGACACAACGGGCCAAGCAAGCTGTACAAACAAAACGTAAATGACACAGGACGTCTTATTTAATGAAAGGGGTTGCATGCTATGAAGCATTCATCCATGTTTACAGGTAAGAGTCTAGCTACAGTTTCAGATACGTTTCTAATTTTGTCCGAAAGTTGTTTTCATTGTGTAAGCTAGCTAACATTAAACCTATTTGGTTAACTTACGATAGCTATGATAATCGGTTTGTATTGCTAGTACTCTGTGGATTGGGGTTATTGTTTAGCTGGCTGGCTAGCTACATGTCTAAAGACCCCATGTTAATGCGTACTGTTAGCTAGCTAGCTAGCTGACATTAGATGGCTGGCTTGCTAGCTAACATTATGTGTGGGATCTGTGTGTAGTGATAAATGCCATTTCTCATTGCTAGTTATAGCCTAATATTAGCTAGCTAACATCGGACCTATTTGGATAACTTAAGCTAGCTATGACAACCGGTTTGTATAGCTCGTACTCTATGGATTGGGATGAATGTTCATTGTTTAGCTAGCTGGCTAGCAACATGTCTAAAGACCCCAAGTTAAAGCTTACTGTTAGCTAGCTAGCTGACATTATTTATCGAATAATTACCTACTACGTCTAATTATTATTGGATTAAATTAATCCTGCAATAATTAACTCATTAGGAATCCTGGGGCTCCACAGAAAAAAAGGTTTATTTTATTTTTACTTACTTGACATTTTCCGAATTTAACTCATTTATTGTCATATCATATCAATATAGCAGTCCCTTATTTAATGATTGTTGCATTATCAGTCTCGTTCTAAACATCGTAGAATCCGTAAATCTGCACAAACCCCAGCCTACTAATCCTTCCGTAATACACAAATTGGTTTAATTATTTATTTACTAACCAAATGATAATACAGGATACACACAGTAATGGGTAATCTAATACAATTAAACTTAATATGATAACATAACACAATATGACACGTGTTACAGAAGATGGAGATTTCGATCGAGAGAGAGCGAAGAGAGCGAGAGAGAGAGAAATACACTTCAATACTTTTGGAAACTACGCTTAGTTTAGCCGTAATACCTTCCCCTGCACTGCTGCTCTATGGGTCAAAATGTAATGCATGTATTTACTTGTTGAAGGTCTCCGTTGGTGATCTCTGTTGGCCCACTTCAGGGGGCCTGGTCATCTGTTCTCTGGTGTAAGTCTGATTGTCCACAAGATGTCACGATGTACTTCCTTTTCGTTGTCTGTTCCCTTGCAGATTGGTCGTCTGAGAACGGCTAATCAGCCGTGTAGATACCCCCAATGTGGGGAGGAAAGCAGTGTAGACAGCGATGACTTGAAGAGAATAAAAGGGTGGTCCTGCTTGAATTCACCTTCTTAGATACAGTCCTCGACCGTAGCATTGATTGTTAAGAGCTTCCTTTGTTCTAGAACCTTCTGTTGTCTTTTGGGGACTGTGACTTATCGTAGACCTCGGCTGCGGCGCGGGGTCCTCCTAGTCAACAATGTTAATTTGAGACTCACATGTTTTATACTTTCGGGTGGAACGGGGCGTTTCTGTCTTTAAGACAACCCCTCTGAATTCCCTGAGGCGGAGCTAGTGATGAGGCAAGGCATTAGAATTTACTATGATGTCGTTTAAACAGCTAAAATCACAGTCTTATCGTCACAAAAACATAAAGGTTGTAAACATCATTTACACATTATGAAAACTCTTGAAGTTACAATGTCTTCATTTAACTTTTAATGACATCGCAGAATCGACATTCATATTCATTGGCCAACATTCCTCATTCTCCACATTTCGGATAACTGTAATCATGTTCCAATGTCTTGTTTTATTGACATAAAGTTTTGTCTCCAAGGAGATCTGAACAAAGACCAATAAAACATGGCCAACTCCCCCCCTCTCCTCTGTGGGAGAGGAGAGGGTCTGGTTGTCTTCAGCCATTAAGGTGTCAAAACCCACCTTCCACCACCTCAATCCAGTCAACCCCCCCTCCCCTTTTGGGTGGGAGAGGAGCTTAGCAGAGATGGGTCCGTCGCATGACCTGTTCATTGGCCGGAGCCGTTTGCCCCACCGGTACCCAGCCCGGGACCGGTTATAAGGAAGGGGCATGGGATAAAACTGTCCACTTCGCCTGAGCCAGAGCCGCCCCCGAAGGACTAGTCTTCCCTCCCATTAACCCCCCCTGTTTTGTGTGTTTTGTTTTTTTGTTTTTTTGGCGTCCGGGAGTCCGCGCCTTGGGGGGGGTATTGTCAGGCTCTGGCCATAGAGAAGCCTATTTGCTTCTCTATGTAGCTATGGTCAGAGTCTGACAGTGTCGTTCTTTTCTGTTTCTGTGTGGGGTTTGGGTTGGATCCCTAATTAGAGGCAGCTGCAACGCATTGTCTCTAATTAGGGATCCCATATATGTTGAGTCTGTCCTTCACTCGGGTGTGGGTCGTTATCGATGTATGTCGCAGTCACGGTGAAGTAAGTGTGTTTTCATTTACGTCCGTTCATTCGTGGTTGTGTTTGAGAACGTGACGTTTTGTTTATCGTGTTTGTTATTTGTGGTAGTTCGTTCTTTATTATATTTATACATAGTAAAATAAAATAAAATAAATGTCGAACTACTATCCCTGCGCTGCGTCTTGGTCTCTCCCCACACACATTCGTGACAGTTCGTCAAATTTCTGCGCTGGTAGAGCAGCCCCAGCCAACTGTAAGTGCTGTCATTGTGAAGTGGAAACATCTAGGAGCAACAACGGCTCAGCCGCAAAGTGGTAGACCACACAAGCTCACAGAACGGGACCGCGTAGCATGTAAAAATCGTCACAAAGTTCCAAACTATCTCTGGAAGCATCGTCAGCGCAAGAACTGTTCGCCTGGAGCTTCATGAAATGGGTTTCCATGGCCAAGCAGCCACACACAAGACTAAGATCACCATACACAATGCCAAGTGTCGGCTGGAGTGGTATTAAGCTGGCCGCCATTGGACTCTTGAGCAGTGGAAATGCGTTCTCTGGAGTGATGAGTCACGCTTCACTGGCAGTCCAATGTACAAATCTGGGTTTGGTGGATGTCAGGGGAACTCTACCTGCCCCAATGCATAGTGCCAACTGTAAAGTTTGGTGGAGGAAGAATAATGGTCTGGGGCTGTTTTTCATGGTTTGGGCCTCTTAGTTCCAGTGAAGGGAAATCTTAACGCTACAGCATACAATGACATTCTAGATGATTCTGTAATTCCAGTTTTGTGGCAGCAGTTTAGGGAAGGCCCTTTCCTGTTTCAGCATGACAATGCCCCCGTGCAGAAAGCGAGGTCCATACAAAAATGGTTTGTCGATCGGTGCGGAAGAACTTGACTGGCCTTCACAGAGCCCTGTTGTCAACCCCATCGAGCACCTTTGGGATGAATTGGAACGCCCACTGTGATCCAGGCCTAATCACCCAACATCATTGCTCGACCCCACTAATGCCCTTGTGGCTGAACATCTAGCATCTAGTGGAAAGCCTTCCCAGTAGAGTAGAGGCTGTTACAGCTTCAAACGGGGGACCAACTCCATATTAATGGCCATGATTTTTGAATGAGATGTTCGACAAGCAGGTGTCCACATGAAAATGGCTTTCTAGAAATGATCAACAACCAACTTGACAGTGCTTGAATAATTTATTTATAATAATGTGCAAGTATTGTACAATCCAGGTGTGCAAAGCTCTTAGAGACTTACCCAGAAAAACTCACAGCTATAATTGTGACTGAAGGTAATGTATTGACTTATGTCAATTAGATATTTCTGTATTTCATTTTCAGTAAAAACACGTTTTCACTTGTGAGAGAAAAACATGTAGAATGTGGAATGAATACTTTCTAAAGGCACTTGTATTTATTTATTATTCACTGTACATACACAAACTCGGCCACTCAGGAACATTAAATGTCGTCTTGGTAAGCAATTCTATTGTGGATTTGGTCTTGTTGCACTAGCTGAAGAGTTTAGACCCATGGTTTGTTTGCTTAATTGTCCAAAATGCTAGTTGTCCATTTGTATACTGTTATTTAATTGTTTCCCACTAAGGACGTTTGTAACAATTTACTAATACAGCGGCTGACACTTTTCATAGCTTAAAAATGAACTAATATGTCAGAGAAGTATTAGCCATGGTTTGTTTTCATTTGGCCTGTTGACCATAGCTCTGTTCTGCCCTGCCCCCTTGTGGAGCTCAACAGTTACTGTTTCTTACTGTTATATAACACATATTTGTGATTTTGTCAATGCAATATATTATTTTAATAGCAGTGTTATTATGTTATTATGTTACTTTTATTGTTATATCCTGATATTGTATTCTAATTACTAATAATTCCTCTTTATTCTGTACTTTCAGAAACCACAAACAGGATAGAACAGTATTTGCCAGTATCATAACTGATCTTGTGTATGCTAGCGTACGCTCCTTAACAGTTCTACTGGATGAGAACACAGCAAGAAAACACATAGGTCTATATGTAATAGTTGTCTGTGTTATTGAAGTATTGGTGCTGGTTGAACAACAACAACTAAAACTTTACTAGAGGATAATAATAATAATATGCATAAACCCTGTTTCATATTCATGCAGTGACTGAACAACAACTGCATTTCCACTCTAACGGCATAATGTCATGGCAGGTCACCTGTCAAGTCACCTGTCAGGTCACCTGTCAAGTCACCTGTCAAGTCACCTGTCAAGTCACCTGTCAGGTCACCTGTCAAGTCACCTGTCAGGTCACCTGTCAGGTCACCTGTCAGGTCACCTGTCAGGTCACCTGTCAGGTCACCTGTCAGGTCACCTGTCAGGTCACCTGTCAGGTCAGTCAGTAATTGCTACAGATGTGCTCAATAGTGCTTGATCATATGATACTCCCCAAAGCATGGTGAAATACATAGAGGTGTATCACAAGCTAAACACGTACTTTGTCAACTTCCTCTGCTTCCTTCTCCTGGTGCCAGACAGGCAGACTTTGCAGTGCAGAAGTTTGAGGGACTTTGCAGGGAAAATGCCGTGCAGTGAGGGGTAGGGGACTGTCTGCAGCAGGACGGCCTCCAGTGGATGGTGTGGAGGGGTGAGGGGTAGGGGACTGTCTGCAGCAGGACGGCCTCCAGTGGATGGTGTGGAGGGGTGAGGGGTAGGGGACTGTCTGCAGCAGGACGGCCTCCAGTGGATGGTGTGGAGGGGTGAGGGGTAGGGGACTGTCTGCAGCAGGACGGCCTCCAGTGGATGGTGTGGAAGGGTAGGGGACTGTCTGCAGCAGGACGGCCTCCAGTGGATGGTGTCGAGGGGTGAGGGGTAGGGGACTGTCTGCAGCAGGACGGCCTCCAGTGGATGGTGTGGAGGGGTGAGGGGTAGGGGACTGTCTGCAGCAGGACGGCCTCCAGTGGATGGTGTGGAGGGGTGAGGGGTAGGGGACTGTCTGCAGCAGGACGGCCTCCAGTGGATGGTGTGGAGGGGTGAGGGGTAGGGGACTGTCTGCAGCAGGACGGCCTCCAGTGGATGGTGTGGAGGGGTGAGGGGTAGGGGACTGTCTGCAGCAGGACGGCCTCCAGTGGATGGTGTGGAGGGGTGAGGGGTAGGGGACTGTCTGCAGCAGGACGGCCTCCAGTGGATGGTGTGGAGGGGTAGGGGACTGTCTGCAGCAGGACGGCCTCCAGTGGATGGTGTGGAGGGGTGAGGGGTAGGGGACTGTCTGCAGCAGGACGGCCTCCAGTGGATGGTGTGGAGGGGTGAGGGGTAGGGGACTGTCTGCAGCAGGACGGCCTCCAGTGGATGGTGTGGAGGGGTGAGGGGTAGGGGACTGTCTGCAGCAGGACGGCCTCCAGTGGATGGTGTGGAGGGGTGAGGGGTAGGGGACTGTCTGCAGCAGGACGGCCTCCAGTGGATGGTGTGGAGGGGTGAGGGGTAGGGGACTGTCTGCAGCAGGACGGCCTCCAGTGGATGGTGTGGAGGGGTAGGGGACTGTCTGCAGCAGGACGGCCTCCAGTGGATGGTGTGGAGGGGTGAGGGGTAGGGGACTGTCTGCAGCAGGACGGCCTCCAGTGGATGGTGTGGAGGGGTGAGGGGTAGGGGACTGTCTGCAGCAGGACGGCCTCCAGTGGATGGTGTGGAGGGGTAGGGGACTGTCTGCAGCAGGACGGCCTCCAGTGGATGGTGTGGAGGGGTGAGGGGTAGGGGACTGTCTGCAGCAGGACGGCCTCCAGTGGATGGTGTGGAGGGGTGAGGGGTAGGGGACTGTCTGCAGCAGGACGGCCTCCAGTGGATGGTGTGGAGGGGTGAGGGGTAGGGGACTGTCTGCAGCAGGACGGCCTCCAGTGGATGGTGTGGAGGGTTGAGGGGTAGGGGACTGTCTGCAGCAGGACGGCCTCCAGTGGATGGTGTGGAGGGGTGAGGGGTAGGGGACTGTCTGCAGCAGGACGGCCTCCAGTGGATGGTGTGGAGGGGTGAGGGGTAGGGGACTGTCTGCAGCAGGACGGCCTCCAGTGGATGGTGTGGAGGGGTGAGGGGTAGGGGACTGTCTGCAGCAGGACGGCCTCCAGTGGATGGTGTCGAGGGGTGAGGGGTAGGGGACTGTCTGCAGCAGGACGGCCTCCAGTGGATGGTGTGGAGGGGTGAGGGGTAGGGGACTGTCTGCAGCAGGACGGCCTCCAGTGGATGGTGTGGAGGGGTAGGGGACTGTCTGCAGCAGGACGGCCTCCAGTGGATGGTGTCGAGGGGTGAGGGGTAGGGGACTGTCTGCAGCAGGACGGCCTCCAGTGGATGGTGTGGAGGGGTGAGGGGTAGGGGACTGTCTGCAGCAGGACGGCCTCCAGTGGATGGTGTGGAGGGGTGAGGGGTAGGGGACTGTCTGCAGCAGGACGTTCTCCAGTGGATGGTGTCGAGGGGTGAGGTGATCCTCCAGCAGCTCTCTCATTAGGTTCTCTGTACTTTTGGTAGGTCATTACTTTACCTATGGAGGAGTGGGGAGGATGAGGATGATGAAGCAGTGGGTAGGTGGGTGAGATAGTGTCACTATAATTGCATAATGGAGCTGTATGTGATTTGTATGTGAACTGTACGTCCAATTTACAAAGAATACCTTGTTCAGTAATCATCTCACCTGTTTGTTGGAGGTGAACTATGTGGCCATTGAGGGCAGCAGTGTCGATCAGATGGAAAAATATCTTTTTATATCCACAAAGCTGTTTAACATGTCCACCTTATCTACTGCCCCCATTTTGAGGTTATAGTCAAGCACACAGTCTGGTTTGATCTTTCTCTCTCCCGTCAGGTGGTCCACCTTCCCTATGGCCAACATGGATGCTGTATGGACAGTGGAGAGGACATGGTTGCTGTATGGACAGTGGAGAGGACATGTATGCTGTATGGACAGTGGAGAGGACATGGATGATGTATGGACAGTGGAGAGGACATGGTTGCTGTATGGACAGTGGAGAGGACATGGATGCTGTATGGACAGTGGAGAGGACATGGTTGCTGTATGGACAGTGGAGAGGACATGGATGCTGTATGGACAGTGGAGAGGACATGGATGCTGTATGGACAGTGGAGAGGACATGGATGCTGTATGGACAGTGGAGAGGACATGGATGCTGTATGGACAGTGGAGAGGACATTGATGCTGTATGGACAGTGGAGAGGACATGGATGCTGTATGGACAGTGGAGAGGACATGGAAGCTGTATGGACAGTGGAGAGGACATGGATGCTGTATGGACAGTGGAGAGGCTGTATGGACAGTGGAGAGGACATGGATGCTGTATGGACAATGGAGAGGACATGGATGCTGTATGGACAGTGGAGAGGACATGGATGCTGTATGGACAGTGGAGAGGACATGGAAGCTGTATGGACAGTGGAGAGGACATGGATGCTGTATGGACAGTGGAGAGGACATGGAAGCTGTATGGACAGTGGAGAGGACATGGATGCTGTATGGACAGTGGAGAGGACATGGATTCTGTATGGACAGTGGAGAGGACATGTATGGACAGTGGAGAGGACATGGATGCTGTATGGACAGTGGAGAGGACATGGATGCTGTATGGACAGTGGAGAGGACATGGATGCTGTATGGACAGTGGAGAGGACATGGATGCTGTATGAACAGTGGAGAGGACATGGATGCTGTATGGACAGTGGAGAGGACATGGATGCTGTATGGACAGTGGAGAGGACATGGAAGCTGTATGGACAGTGGAGAGGACATGGATGCTGTATGGACAGTGGAGAGGACATGGATGCTGTATGGACAGTGGAGAGGACATGGATGCTGTATGGACAATGGAGAGGACATGGATGCTGTATGGACAGTGGAGAGGACATGGATTCTGTATGGACAGTGGAGAGGACATGTATGGACAGTGGAGAGGACATGGATGCTGTATGGACAGTGGAGAGGACATGGATGCTGTATGGACAGTGGAGAGGACATGGATGCTGTATGGACAGTGGAGAGGACATGGATGCTGTATGGACAATGGAGAGGACATGGATGCTGTATGGACAGTGGAGAGGACATGGATTCTGTATGGACAGTGGAGAGGACATGGATGCTGTATGGACAGTGGAGAGGACATGGATGCTGTATGGACAGTGGAGAGGACATGGATGCTGTATGGACAATGGAGAGGACATGGATGCTGTATGGACAGTGGAGAGGACATGGATTCTGTATGGACAGTGGAGAGGACATGGATGCTGTATGGACAGTGGAGAGGACATGGATGCTGTATGGACAGTGGAGAGGACATGGATGCTGTATGGACAGTGGAGAGGACATGGATGCTGTATGGACAGTGGAGAGGACATGGATGTCTCGTTTGTCATGCCACTTTACTGCCAGCTGCTGACCGTTCTCCTTGAACTCCACCTCCCCTCTCTGCATCTTACTGCATCCGAATGCCGACAACCCCTTCCTGTTCGACCTGACTGTGCCACAGGCCCCTGTGCTGTTGGAGAGCAGATGCTGGAAGAGCGTGGGACTGCTGTACATATTGTCCACATACAAAGTGTGTCCCTTGCCGAGATGAGGAGTCAGCATGGTCATCACTGTGGACCCGGACACCCCAAGCCCCTCATAATGTTGGATGTGTAACTGTGGACCCTGTGTAAACTATAATGTCCTGGACAAATCCTGTCTTCACGTCGCACATAACAAAGAACTTGACACCAAACCTATGCCTTTTTGAGGGAATGTTTTGATGGAACGCCAGCATACCCTTCCGTAACATCAGAGACTCATCAATGCATAGGTCCTTTTATGGTACAAAGACCAAATGCTGATATCAGGCTGGTAAGAACATTTCTTATTTTGCGTAACGCGTCATTTAGTTTGGCAGTAGCATTGTTGACGAAATGCAGGCATCGCAGCAGAACTAGGAAGCGGTCACATAGGATCTGTGCTCCAGTATTCTCTTAGGGAGTTCTTCTTTACTATTCCCATGTGAAGGACTGTTACCATGAAGGTATACATTTCACTAATTGTGGTTGTCACCCATTTAGAGAGTTCCCCCCTCACTCCTGGATCTCTCTTCTCCTGTAGCTCCAAGGCATGGCGATTGGTCTCCTCTACTATGTCTCCCATCAGCTCCTCTTTCAGAAACAACTTGAAGCACTCTGCCTCAGAGGGAAATAGCAAGGGGCTTTACACTCCAGACTGGGACTCATCAAAGCCAACAGCAGGGCCAGGAGGGGTTAAATGGCTGTAGGCCTTCCAGCTACCACAGAACTCCTGTACTTCATCCACTGTCGGTCTGCCTCCATCACCACCAGCATCTTCAAAGGGACCTGGGACTTCGTCAGTGGACAAGGAGTCCTCAGATTCAGAGTTCTCAATGGCTACAAGGTTGGGGGGCAGCTCCTCACTGTCACTGTCAGAACCTGATTCCTGACTTTCAGACTCATTGTCAGAATTTTTCAAGAATCTCCACAATTTCCGCATTTGAGAGTTTTCTCCTTTTGAAAGACATTGCTAATGCTACAGTTTAGCTCACTAGCTACATACATACACAAACCCTCTGCCCGAGACGATAGCAGGGAGCCGGGGTCCGGTGGCGGTCCGCCTGTCGTTCATACCTGGAGGTGGTCTTGAGAAGAGCCGGCTCTTCCAGGTACGGCGACAGCGGCAGACAAACATCTGGGCCGAGGGTATGCTGACCTCCTCCTCTTGCTCCGGGAAGAGCAGGGGCTGATAACCCAGGGAACACTCAAAGGGCGAGAGACCAGTGGCAGAGCAGGGGAGGGTGTTGCGTGTGTATTCAACCTACACGAGTTGCTGGCTCCAAGTGGTGGGGTTGGCGGAGACAAGGCAGCGAAGAATCTGTCTCCAGGTCTTGGTTGGCTCGCTCCGACTGGCCGTTGGACTGAGGGTGGAAACCGGAGGACAGGCTGGCCGACGACCCAATGAGTGTCGTCGGCCAGCCTGTCCTCATTCCAGAACCGGGACGAGAACTGAGTCCATGGATCCGGAAGACGGGCTGCACCATGAGCTGGAATGTCTCTTTGGCAGAGGGTAGCTTGGGGAGAGGAATGAAATGGGCGTCTTTGGAAAAGCACTCCACTACTATCCCCGTGACGAAGTCCAGGGATATGTAAGACCAGGGACGGTGAGGGACAGGCAGTGGTTGAAGGAGACCAGTCCGAGCCTGCCGAGCCTGCCGAGGAGTCTTGTTCTGCGCACAGATCGTGCAGGCGACAGGAGCCCGGGTGGCTGGCATGCCTGGATGAGTGGGCCTACTCCAGGACCGAGGGGCAGACAGCGTCTGGAACAAACATCCGGATATCTGAGCCCCTCCGGGGTTTGCCTGGGAATGCTGCGCCTCACAGACCTGCTTCTCTATTCCCCAGCTGAGTGGCGTCGCCAGGCACGAGGTGGGAAGGATGGTCTTGGGGTCCGAGGGTGTAGCCGCGGGACTATAGCGGCTTGACAGCGCATCTGGCTTGATATTCTTTGATCCCGGTCGGTAGGAGAGGGAGAAGTTAAACTGTGTGAAAAGCACAGTTCTCGGAGGCTCCGAGATAATTTCTGAAGAGGCTCATCCTGGCCAGTGCATTCTAATCACACCGGTTTGAGCGTACGCTTCAGGGACTAACTGTAGAACGATCACACCTGTTTGTTGATACGTGTGAAAAGGTTAAGATTTTGGGAAGATTTGGTTTTGGGTCCAATTTCATCTCATGGATACGTCTGCTCTATTCAGCTCCTATGGTTAGCGTACACACCAACTCTAGTCACACAAGTTAAAGCAGATCTACAACGCTAGGATAGTCTGCCTCTCTCCTAAGCTGGCAGAATCCAGCTTGAATGAGTAGAGAATGGTCAACGGCGTCGAAGGTGTCAACAGTATTTGAATGAGTAGGGGATGGTCAACGGCGTCGAAGGTGTCAACAGTGTTGGAATGAGTAGGGGATGGTCAACGGCGTCGAAGGTGTCAACAGTGTTTGAATGAGTAGGGAATGGTCAATGGTGTCGAAGGCCTTGGAAAGGTGTATAAATAAGCACATAAGCCTAGGGTTTCGAGGCCTAGGGTTTCAAGGCCTAGGGTTTCGAGGCCTAGGGTTTCAAGGCCTAGGGTTTCAAGGCCTAGGGTTTCAAACTTTGGTGGATTTCAAATGTAATGTTCAAATGAATCATTTATATGTTGGATTCACATCTCCATGTCAACCAAGAAGCAAAGTTAAAGAATCGGACAAAATGTAATCAAACTTGATTTAAACTTTGACTTGAATCCAACATATCAATTATTAATTTGTAGAAAAACTGGATATTGATTTGTGTTTGGATGTCAATGCATTTGAAGGAGATGCATCTTCTGATTGGATAGCTCCATCTGTGCCACTGACTTGGTCTGACTTTAATTCCAGTTTGTCTACAAATTAATAATTGATATGTTGGATTCACATCTCCATCTCAACCCCCAAAAACTCCAAGTTAAAGAAAAGGACAAAATTAAATAGAAATGTAAATGCACTTTAAATAAAGTTTGATTTGATTTAGTCCTAGTCTTTAACTTAGATTCTTGGTTGACATGGAAACGTGAATCCAACATATCAATTGTTCATTTGTAGACAAACTATTCAGTGTCAGTAGCACTAAATATACGTTTCCTTCAAATATTGATATTTGGTTGTGTTGACAACCAAACACAATTCAATATCATTGCAATACAGTATATTGCAATACAGTAAATATACAGTATATTGCAATACATTAAATATACAGTATTGTGCAATACAGTAAATATACAGTATATTGCAATACAGTAAATATACAGTATATTGCAATACAATAAATATACAGTATATTGCAATACAGTAAATATACAGTATATTGCAATACAGTAAATATACAGTATATTGCAATACAATAAATATACAGTATATTGCAATACAGTAAATATACAGTATATTGCAATACAGTAAATATACAGTATATTGCAATACAGTAAATATACAGTGTATTGCAATAATACAGTAAATATACAGTATATTGCAATAATACAGTAAATAGCTTTTTGAAAAGTTAACCAATGTTGGAAGATATGTTGGATTCACATCTCCAACTGAAGAGAAAGTAAACGAGCAGAATGAAGCCAGTGGCTCAGATGAAACTATCAAAGCATTAGATATCCTGTCAATCAAACACAATTCAATAATACTTTTGATATACTGCAAATAGCCTAACTTTAAGGCTATCTTAAGCTTAATATAATTTATTCAACTTTAAAATGAGTAACACATCCATGGCCAGATTTTGTCTTCTTATTTAATCATAGAAAGCTTGCTTGTTCAAGATAGCGTGCAAAGGTTGCAGGTCTGTGGAGATCTTCACAACTGCTATAATAATCTGTGCAGAATCTCCAACACCATTGATCCTTGCACTATGTACTTTTAATATAATCTCAACTGTAATCCAGGTCATTTGGTTGTGCTTTTAGATGAAGCACAGTACATTAAATACAACATATCTGACATTGTATTTCCCATTTTAACTTTGTTGTGCTTTTAAATGGCTGTCTTTTTAAGTGGGTGAATAAAGGTTGAAATCTTGTTGATCAATGTCTCAATCAAATATTACCCACATTTCCATGTTGAAATGACATGGTGTGCCCAGTGGGTACTTCCTAATTGTGTCTAAACACATTTCAACACATTTACTTAGAAGACCCTCTGCTGGTTTAGAAACCAGTTTGAAATTGCAATCTCTCTTTTGACCTGTCGGCGGAGAACATGGATTTTGCAACCAAATACATTTGTTTTTTAATTCTAATATTGATTGATGTTAATTCTCACTACACACAGACATATGTGTCACCTTTAATGTTGTTATACAACTGTTTTACAAAACATTTTATTGCTTTTAACATAATGTGTTTCTTGTATTTCTTAGTTCTGTTTTGTTCACTTAAACTCAAGAATTGGTCTTGAGATGATTTGTAATGGTTTTCATATTTTCAAGGCCAACCTCCTTCCAGATGCTATTTCAACCAAAACGTTCTCCTTTTCTTAAAGGAAAAAACTATTTAACCTTCCTGGTAGAGTGTAAATGTAATTCTGCATTCAGTGATATTTCATTCCGTTTCATATCTATCTGACTCCTGCTTTATATAATCTGAGGTTGCCATTGACCAGACCAACTAATCTGACCAACAGACAAAGGGCTGGGTTTTGATGAATAACAAGTTGTGGGTGTGTCGAGGTTTGGCCCCTCCCTGACTAACCAGAATGTGCTCCATGTCTAAATATGTGCTTATTTACAGTCTTTAATTAATTGTATTGTCATCAACTCCAATTCGAACGTTAGTCTGTTATGGGCTCCCGAGTGGCGCAGGGGTCTAAGACACTGCATCTCAGAGCAAGAGGCGTCACTACAGTCCCTGGTTTGGAT
>CM042389.1:29631578-29666578 GCA_023634145.1 Thymallus thymallus | reverse complement strand
AAAAGTCAAGGGGTCTGAATACTTTCTGAATGCACAGAGCGAGGTTCTCTCGTCCTCTACGGTTGTCGCCGAAAGGATTTGTGAGGTAATATCATAATGGTTGTCACTAGTTATCAGAACCACAAAGTAATAAACCCTGACGATTTCTAAAATGTATCTTCCTCGGAGCCCGAGGATTGCACCGAGGGTCAGGATAAAGCTGAGTTTGTGACAGTAGGAGTAAATTTTTTAGAAAAAGTGAACTGTTTCCTTTTGTCTGATCCATTTGTGGTTTCAGGGTGAGACAAAACAGAGTTGGGTGGTGTGGAATCGGTGAAGGTAACTAGAAGTGGTCTGGTGATAATTGTTTGTTTCTGTTGGTCAGAGGGAGCAGGCGCTCCGTGTTAATCGAATGGGGACAAGAGAGGTGAATTGTTTTGCTCTCAAGGAATGGGCCCCATTGAGAGGAGTGATTACTGGGGTTGCAGTATATGTGAAAGTGAACTAACTGAAGGGAGATGGATGGTGTGAGTGGTGAAACAGAGGAGTCGTTAGAGTAGAGCAGAAGGTGTCATATGCTGTGAGAGGAGTGGTGAGAGGAGTGGTGAGAGTAGTAGATCTGTACCAGTACAGAGGGATAAACCAACAAGTGATATATGCTTCAGTAATATTGGAGATTTGGCATTTATAGCAATGGTTATCAACTGTACTGCAGGGATGGAACGTAAGTCACAGAACATTGCGGTGGTGTTGGCAGCTGCAGAGAGGTATTTGGGTGTGCAAGACCTGAGATCAGAAGAGTTACAGGGTGTGTTAATAGGTGGTGTCCCGTCCTTTCAGGCTTTTGGCCTGAGGTAGGACAATAATATTTAAATAGTGGAGAAGGGTGGTTGGTTTTTAATGATTGTAGGATTAGATGGTATTTGGGGAGTTGTAGTCCAGTCTAGTTACTGGCGGGAGGTCGGGAGAGGAAGATGGCGGAAGTGGTTGATGAGTTCGAATTAAGCAGCGCTTAAGTAAAGTAAATTTGGTGAAGACAAATGTTCTGAATAGACAACAGCAATATCGAAAACCAGAACAAAAAGGAAATTGTCAAAAATTGGAGTGGAGGATACGTGTGTAAAGTACAATGAATCGCTTCTTGTTGGGATGCGTAATTGAGTAATGATGCACTGGCAGATTTAGTTATGGGCGACATGGGCAGCCGCCCAGAGCAGCATCTTGGTGACAACTGCGGGATCGGTTTTCTATCGCTCATTTGCACCCGTGTGGGCGCTCTGATTCTAGTTTGTGAGCTAAGCAGGCTACTGCCTGGGAAGGTCTCCCACTCAGAAGTACGAGATAGGGAGGGGGGCGGGGCTAGGTTGACCTCAGGTCTCCTCACTGGAAGCCTGAGGTAGGAGGAGCTGGGGAATCTATCAAATAGCACACCTCTAACTTTGTACAGTACTAATGCAATTAGTAAAATCAGTCACACTACGAAATGCTAACAAATAAAAAACTATTCATTCATAATACTGTGAATATATAGTTTCACAGACATATTGTTGCATTTTTTTCTGGTTTGTGTGAAATGGTTAAGAATAATATAAAACCAGTCTGCGCACCACCAAGGTGAATGGGTTTAGTCTGGACTCCTGGTTGACAGTGTTGGGGGATGGGTAATGTATTGGTTGGTTAATGTATTCGTTGACAGTGTTGGGTGATGGGTAATGTATTGGTTGGGTAATGTATTGGTTGACAGTGTTGGGGGATGGGTAATGTATTGGTTGGGTAATGTATTGGTTGACAGTGTTGGGTGATGGGTAATGTATTGGTTGGGTAATGTATTGGTTGACAGTGTTGGGGGATGGGTAATGTATTGGTTGGGTAATGTATTGGTTGACAGTGTTGGGGGATGGGTAATGTATTGGTTGGGTAATGTATTGGTTGACAGTGTTGGGTGATGGGTAATGTATTGGTTGGGTAATGTATTGGTTGACAGTGTTGGGGGATGGGTAATGTATTGGTTGGGTAATGTATTGGTTGACAGTGTTGGGTGATGGGTAATGTATTGGTTGGGTAATGTATTGGTTGACAGTGTTGGGGGATGGGTAATGTATTGGTTGGGTAATGTATTGGTTGACAGTGTTGGGTGATGGGTAATGTATTGGTTGGGTAATGTATTGGTTGACAGTGTTGGGGGATGGGTAATGTATTGGTTGGGTAATGTATTGGTTGACAGTGTTGGGGGATGGGTAATGTATTGGTTGGGTAAAGTATTGGTTGACAGTGTTGGGGAATGGGTAATGTATTGGTTGGGTAATGTATTGGTTGACAGTGTTGGGGGATGGGTAATGTATTGGTTGGGTAATGTATTGGTTGACAGTGTTGGGGGATGGGTAATGTATTGGTTGGGTAATGTATTGGTTGACAGTGTTGGGTGATGGGTAATGTATTGGTTGGGTAATGTATTGGTTGACAGTGTTGGGGGATGGGTAATGTATTGGTTGGGTAATGTATTGGTTGACAGTGTTGGGTGATGGGTAATGTATTGGTTGGGTAATGTATTGGTTGACAGTGTTGGGGGATGGGTAATGTATTGGTTGGGTAATGTATTGGTTGACAGTGTTGGGGGATGGGTAATGTATTGGTTGGGTAATGTATTGGTTGACAGTGTTGGGTGATGGGTAATGTATTGGTTGGGTAATGTATTGGTTGACAGTGTTGGGGGATGGGTAATGTATTGGTTGGGTAATGTATTGGTTGACAGTGTTGGGTGATGGGTAATGTATTGGTTGGGTAATGTATTGGTTGACAGTGTTGGGGGATGGGTAATGTATTGGTTGGGTAATGTATTGGTTGACAGTGTTGGGTGATGGGTAATGTATTGGTTGGGTAATGTATTGGTTGACAGTGTTGGGGGATGGGTAATGTATTGGTTGGGTAATGTATTGGTTGACAGTGTTGGGTGATGGGTAATGTATTGGTTGGGTAATGTATTGGTTGACAGTGTTGGGGGATGGGTAATGTATTGGTTGGGTAATGTATTGGTTGACAGTGTTGGGTGATGGGTAATGTATTGGTTGGGTAATGTATTGGTTGACAGTGTTGGGGGATGGGTAATGTATTGGTTGGGTAATGTATTGGTTGACAGTGTTGGGGGATGGGTAATGTATTGGTTGGGTAATGTATTGGTTGACAGTGTTGGGGGATGGGTAATGTATTGGTTGGGTAATGTATTGGTTGACAGTGTTGGGGGATGGGTAATGTATTGGTTGGGTAATGTATTGGTTGACAGTGTTGGGGGATGGGTAATGTATTGGTTGGGTAATGTATTGGTTGACAGTGTTGGGGGATGGGTAATGTATTGGTTGGGTAATGTATTAGTTGACAGTGTTGGGGGATGGGTAATGTATTGGTTGGGTAATGTATTGGTTGACAGTGTTGGGGGATGGGTAATGTATTGGTTGTTTAATGTATTGGTTGACAGTGTTGGGGGATGGGTAATGTATTGGTTGGGTAATGTATTGGTTGACAGTGTTGGGGTATGGGTAATGTATTGGTTGGGTAATGTATTGGTTGACAGTGTTGGGGGATGGGTAATGTATTGGTTAGGTAATGTATTGGTTGACAGTGTTGGGGGATGGGTAATGTATTGGTTGGGTAATGTATTGGTTGACAGTGTTGGGGGATGGGTAATGTATTGGTTGGGTAATGTATTGGTTGACAGTGTTGGGGGATGGGTAATGTATTGGTTGGGTAATGTATTGGTTGACAGTGTTGGGGGATGGGTAATGTATTGGTTGGGTAATGTATTGGTTGACAGTGTTGGGGGATGGGTAATGTATTGGTTGGGTAATGTATTGGTTGACAGTGTTGGGGGATGGGTAATGTATTGGTTGGGTAATGTATTAGTTGACAGTGTTGGGGGATGGGTAATGTATTGGTTGGGTAATGTATTGGTTGACAGTGTTGGGGGATGGGTAATGTATTGGTTGTTTAATGTATTGGTTGACAGTGTTGGGGGATGGGTAATGTATTGGTTGGGTAATGTATTGGTTGACAGTGTTGGGGGATGGGTAATGTATTGGTTGGGTAATGTATTGGTTGACAGTGTTGGGGGATGGGTAATGTATTGGTTGGGTAATGTATTGGTTGACAGTGTTGGGGGATGGGTAATGTATTGGTTGGGTAATGTATTGGTTGACAGTGTTGGGGGATGGGTAATGTATTGGTTGGGTAATGTATTGGTTGACAGTGTTGGGGTATGGGTAATGTATTGGTTGGGTAATGTATTGGTTGACAGTGTTGGGGGATGGGTAATGTATTGGTTAGGTAATGTATTGGTTGACAGTGTTGGGGGATGGGTAATGTATTGGTTGGGTAATGTATTGGTTGACAGTGTTGGGGGATGGGTAATGTATTGGTTGGGTAATGTATTGGTTGACAGTGTTGGGGGATGGGTAATGTATTGGTTGGGTAATGTATTGGTTGACAGTGTTGGGGGATGGGTAATGTATTGGTTGGGTAATGTATTGGTTGACAGTGTTGGGGGATGGGTAATGTATTGGTTGGGTAATGTATTAGTTGACAGTGTTGGGGGATGGGTAATGTATTGGTTGGGTAATGTATTGGTTGACAGTGTTGGGGGATGGGTAATGTATTGGTTGTTTAATGTATTGGTTGACAGTGTTGGGGGATGGGTAATGTATTGGTTGGGTAATGTATTGGTTGACAGTGTTGGGGGATGGGTAATGTATTGGTTGGGTAATGTATTGGTTGACAGTGTTGGGGGATGGGTAATGTATTGGTTGGGTAATGTATTGGTTGACAGTGTTGGGTGATGGGTAATAGATAGATAGATAGATAGATAGATAGATAGATAGATAGATAGATAGATAGATAGATAGATAGATAGATAGATAGATAGGTACTTTATTGATCCCCCGGGGGGGAAATTTCATTGTCAAGCAGCTACAACAAAAACACAGGGCAGGTGCAAAATGCCACAACGAAAGTACACAAAAGACAGATACACGGTACATGATACATAGAGCGGCAGTATGAAAAAGTATAGAAATACAAGATATCTGGAGTGCAAAACAAAGCTATAAAAGGACATTGCATAGTATGAGTGGTTGGCTGAATATGTACACTATACATTAGTGGGTGTTGGATGGTTAACTATACTATACAGGTCGATGGCAGAGAAATACTTCAATAGCTAAAAATGCGTATGATATGAGCGAGGGTAATAATAGTTTACTTAATAGACAGACTGGGTAAATGAACAGGTAAGTGAAAATGTTGCATGGTTAAATTAGCTGTACAGTTAGGTATACAGTTATATTTACAGATAAGTGAATACTTGCATGTTTACACAAACTGTACAGGTAAATGACAGGAAGAGATACTTTAATAGCTAAATGTGTGTATGATATCATTTGGGGTAATAATAGTAATTCCCTTAAAATACAGTCCTTAGTGCGCAGGGTTTAATTACAGACAACTGCACTTATTGCACATTCGATATACTGAAAGCAATGAGAAAAGGTGCAACTGGCAGGATACTAATATGCATTCCTGAGTGAATGCCTACGTAAGTTAGGTCCAAGAATCACTAGCAATATTGCACGTGATATGATATAACAACTGTACATGAGTTTGTATATACAGACCTGTATGAATAAATAGGTCCTGAGTGGATGAGTGCTGACGGACCAGAGTTACTCACGGATGGATGCATAACTTGTTAAACTAGGTCCTAGCACCCCAACAGTTCCAGATCTATGTTGCCGACGGCACGGCACCCCGGTGAGGCATTATATAGTCTCATAGCCGCCGGCAGGAAGGACCTCCTGTAGCGCTCTCTGGCACACCGTGGTGGGATCAGTCTGTGACTGAAAGTGCTCCTCTGCGTCATAACCATAGCGTGCAGAGGGTGGGTGACGTTGTCCATGATGGCCAGCAGTTTGGCCAGGATCCGTCTCTCCGCCACCTCCTCTAGAGTGTCAAGGCTCATCCCCAGGACAGAGCTAGCCTTCCTGATCAGCTTATTTACCCGAGAAGCATCACCGGCTTTGATGTTTGCTCCCCAGCACACCACTGCAAAAAAGATGGCACTGGCCACCACAGACTGGTAGAAGGTATGCAGTAGTTTACTGCACACGTTGAAGGACCTGAGCCTCCTCAGAAAGTAGAGTCGGCTCTGGCCCTTTTTGTACAGGGCCCCGGTGTTACCAGCCCATTCCAGTCTGTTGTCCATATGGACACCCAGGAACTTGTATGACTCAACCATTTCCACATCCATCCCCTTTATAGGGACTGCAGTCAGTTGTGCCTTGGTTCTCCTGAAGTCCACCACCATCTCCTTAGTTTTGCTGATGTTGAGCTGAAGGTGGTTCTGCTCACACCACAACACAAAGTCACTGATTGTGCTCCTGTACTCCTCCTCCTGCCCACCCCTGATGCACCCTACAATAGCAGAGTCATCCGAGAACTTCTGTAGGAGGCATGTCTCAGAGTTATACCTGAAGTCTGAGGTGTAGAGGGTGAACAGGAAGGGGGACAGGACCGTACCCTGGGGGGCCCCTGTGTTGCTAACTGTCCGTTCTGACACACAGCTCTGTAGTCGCACAAATTGTGGCCTACCGGTCAGGTAGTCCGTGACCCAGGAGACTAAGGGTGCTTCCACTTTCATCCTCCTCATCTTCTCACCCAGTAGCAGGGGCTGAATGTTATTGAAGGCACTGGAGAAGTCAAAAAACATAACCCTCACAGTGCAACCTGCGTTGTCCAGGTGAGAGTAGGCCCTCTGCAGAAGGTAGATGATTGCATCATCCACCCCGATGTTGCGCTGGTATGCAAACTGCAGGGGGTCCATTGATGAACACACCAGGGGTCTGAGGTGAGCGAGGACTAACCTTTCCAGGGTCTTCATGATGTGGGATGTTAGCGCTACAGGTCTGAAGTCATTCAGGACAGTGGGGTGTGCCTTCTTGGGCACTGGGACGAGGCAGGATGTTTTCCACAGCACAGGGACCCTTTCTAGGCTCAGGCTAAGGTTGAAAAGACGCTGGAGTATTCCACACAGTTGGTCAGCACAGACCTTCAGCACCCTTGGGCTGATGCCATCAGGGCCCGCCGCTTTCCACTGGTGTAGTCTCTCCAGCTCTCTCTTCACTTGGTTGGTGGTGAAAGCCAGCCCAGGTGGGGAGGTGGGGGGAAGGGGGGTGTTGAGGATCAGTCCAGGGGGGGCAGGGGCGGAGGTGGGGTCACTGATTGTCTCAGCAGAGGTGCTGTGAGCAAAGTGGGGGTGGGATAGCCGTGAGGGTGTGTGGTCTGGGGAGCTGGAGGGGAGGTGGACAGGGCCAGTATCGAACCTGTTAAAAAATTGGTTCAGCTCATTGGCTCTGTCCTGGGTCCCCTCCGTCTGCCCACTGTTTGACTTTTTGAAGCCAGTGATATTTCTCATACCCTTCCACACCTCTCTCACCTGGCTCTGCCTCAGCTTGTCCTCCATCTTCTCCTTATACACTCTCTTCCCCTCAGCAATCCGCAACTTCAGCTCCCTCTGGACGCATTTCAATTTGTCCTTGTCCTTCTCCTTGAAGGCCCTCTTCTTCTCATTCAGCAGGGCCTTCAGGTAGCTGGTGACCCAGGGTTTATTGTTTGGGAAACAGCGTACCTTCCTGGTGGGTACAGTGTTGTCTACACAAAAATTAATATAGTCTGTTATGCAGTCAGTGAGTCCATCGATGTCCTCCCCATGAGCCTCACAGAGCACATCCCAGTCTGTTGTTTCAAAGCAGTCCTGTAGGGCCTCATTCGCCACCGGGGACCATCTCCTAATAGTCCTGGTGGTTGCAGGCTGCTGTTGGACCAGAGGCCTGTAGAGTGGGGTGAGGTTGGTTGTATTGGTTGGGTAATGTATTGGTTGACAGTGTTGGGGGATGGGTAATGTATTGGTTGGGTAATGTATTGGTTGACAGTGTTGGGTGATGGGTAATGTATTGGTTGTGTAATGTATTGGTTGACAGTGTTGGGGGATGGGTAATATATTGGTTGGGTAATGTATTGGTTGACAGTGTTGGGTGATGGGTAATGTATTGGTTGGGTAATGTATTGGTTGACAGTGTTAGGGGATGGGTAATGTATTGATGCTCCAGTGACAAATCAACACAAATAGATAAGAAAAGGTCTAAGCCAATCAGGTGCCTAGTTTAGGAAAAAGAGGGAAGAAGAAGAGGAGAAACGCTCTAAAGATAAAGGTATGCAGTGATGTCATCTCTTTATGAGTATAATATGATGCATGTAATGAAATAGGCTGTATAACACTTCTGTTTGTTAGCCTATGTTGCTATGTTGCTAGCTATGCTATTAAACATAGGGCAACAATATTCTGTTTCCTGTCCAACTAGCTTCCATAACATTGGATATAATTCCACACAGTTTCATCATGATAATGTGTGTAGCCTGCAGCAAAACCATTACAACCTAACTAGCGCATTATTGATTTGGTTAACTTTCATTGAGGTGACGTCATAAAGGTTTTCTGTGATTGTGTTGACTAGGTCCTGAGCTCAGTAAGGGGAATTTCCAATGCTGTAGGCTAACTTAAAAGACGTCTATATGATGCTGATATTTTGTATCTTTTGTGATATATTGAGTCTTTTCCTAGAATTAGCAAAGGAGGCGGTATGGTTCATTTGGTTCCTATTCTGAACGTTTGAAAAATTGTGAATAATGACAAGTATATTTAATTGTGCAACAAATGTATTTAGAGTGTCAGACTCATATACTGTATTTCAATGCAAATTCAGGGGCACTTGTGAAATATTTTTGAGCCCCCTCTGGCACTGGCCAGGATGAGCCACACAGGCCTCTTCAGAAATGATCTCGGAGCCTCAGGATGAGGAGCCATCCACCTCCTCAGCCACACAGGTGTCTTCACAAATGTTGTCTGAGCCTGAGGGTGAGGATGAAGACCAATTTGCTTCCACTTCTCCCCAACAGGATTCTTCAGGTGTGTGTGTGTGTGCCTGTGTGTGTGTGTCTGTGTGTGTGTGTGTGTGTGTGTGTCTGTGTGTGTGTGTGTGTGTGTGTGTGTCTGTGTGTGTGTGTGTGTGTGTGTGTGTGTGTGTGTGTGTGTCTGTGTGTGTGTGTGTGTGTGTGTGTGTGTGTGTGTGTCTGTGTGTGTGTGTGTGTGTGTGTGTGTGTGTGTGTGTGTGTCTGTGTGTGTGTGTGTGTGTGTGTGTGTGTGTGTGTGTACATGCACGTGTTTATGTGTGCATCCCTGCAAAAGTTTCCATTTTGTAGGTAACAGTGATGATGGTATTATTACTGGGTATGTATGTGAGATGTTCCACCACTATAAATCCTGTTTTTTTTGTTGGGGGGGTGGGGGGTAGGGGGGGGGTTCGGGAGTTCGCCCAGGGCAACATACAAGCTAGAACCGGCACTGCATATGTGGGAAACCCGTTAGAGGTGTATTGGAGTCTGTCAGGGTGACCAGGAGTCTTATTTTATTGTGTTCATTGTATTTATAACGAGCAGAGGAATATTTCAGTGAGACTCAAAAGAATCTGGACGACAGAAATGTTGTGTTTCTAACTTCGGAGTAGAGGTCCCGTTAAAGGAGTGATCTCAGGGGTGACGACGGGTGTTCAGGTAGAATACCTGAAGAGAATTCCTGGTGTGGTTGGTGTCCGGCGTCTGGAGAAAAAAAGGAAAGTCTATCGGTATTGTCGTTTTTTGATGAAGAGAACATACCTATGCATGTGAAGCTTGGTTATGTAAGGTACGCTGTAAGAGCTGTCATCCCCAAACCACTGCAGTGTAAGAACTGTAAAGGATTTGGCCATTAGAGTATACTAATGAAGATAGATAGATAGATAGATAGATAGATAGATAGATAGATAGATAGATAGATAGATAGATAGATAGATAGATAGATAGATAGATAGATAGATAGATAGATAGATAGATAGATAGATAGATAGATAGATAGATAGATCAATCGAATCTCCTATGCGCTGGCGATCAAAATAATTGAGAAAACAAGTGATGCCAGTGAAGAGACAACCGCCGTTAAACCGAAGAAGAAGAAGAAGAAGAAGAAATAAATACATCAATAAAATGAATAAACCTAACCACACTGTTAACCTCATGCTGATCCTAATTTGAAACAGAAAAGCACATTTGTTGTGTTCCTACATTGTACGTCACATCCGGTTGTGACGTCGTGGCTGTGCTCTCTAGTGGACAGCGCCTTGTCTAAGTAGCATAGTTAGCATAGCTAGGCTAAACACACTTTATGGATCTCACTATGTTCATCTAATGTAAGTGGGGAAATGGGCGAACTTCGAGACGTCTCATTGATATACTTAAAGAAGCCAGATACATAGCTAACGTTAGCCATCATAATCTTTGTTGAAGCGTCAAGTTATTAATCTGTAATCTAGCTAACGTTAGCTAGTGGTCCTAATCCAGTGGTATAACTACAGCAACTAGAGAGAGCTGGTCAAATCAAACCATGACATAGTCCATTTAGTTAGCTAGCTAATGTTAGTTCTAATAGCTACTGGTAAGTTTGTAGTTTAGAGCTGAAATAGTCTTCAAAAGAGATAGACAGGCAGGTAGCTCTTTAATCTGTAGCTATGGCTATGTGCTAAATTGCAATATCGGTTGACATGTCTTTCCCTGTGTGTATCTGTGTTTGAACTGCAGTTGAATCAGATGGTTTCACCCTTTCTGTCTCAAGGTGTAAGTAGGATGCCAGTAGAAGGTACTGAGGACCAGGTTCCTCCTTCCCTCTCCAGCCCGGTGAGTTCTGCTCTTCGCCCAGGAGGAATGGAGGAGGATGGGGCCAACAGAGGAACCGCTGGACGCTCAATCTCCATCACTGGGACCAGCCAGAAGGACACAGAGCAGCCATCCATGGCCTGCCCAGATAGCACTGGATCTGGGGAGAGCAGCAGTGGTAAGAAGGCGGCTAGTCTGGGTTCATAAACCCCTCTGTTGTTCTTAGTGACAGTGACCATGTGTGTGTCTGGACTCTCTTCTTAGTGACAGTGACCATGTATGTGTCTGGACTGTTCTTAGTGACAGTGACCATGTGTGTGTCTGTTCTTAGTGACAGTGACCATGTGTGTGTCTGTTCTTTGTGACAGTGACCATGTGTGTGTCTGGACTCTGTTATATAGATATATAGGTACTTTATTGACAGTGACTCTGTTCTTAGTGACAGTGACCATGTGTGTGTCTGGACTCTGTTCTTAGTGACAGTGACCATGTATGTGTCTGGACTGTTCTTAGTGACAGTGACCATGTGTGTGTCTGGACTCTCTTCTTAGTGACAGTGACCATGTGTGTGTCTGGACTCTCTTCTTAGTGACAGTGACCATGTGTGTGTCTGTTCTTAGTGACAGTGACCATGTGTGTGTCTGGTCTTTGTGACAGTGACCATGTGTGTGTCTGGACTCTGTTCTTAGTGACAGTGACCATGTGTGTGTCTGTTCTTTGTGACAGTGACCATGTGTGTGTCTGTTCTTAGTGACAGTGACCATGTGTGTGTCTGTTCTTTGTGACAGTGACCATGTGTGTGTCTGGACTCTGTTATATAGATATATAGGTACTTTATTGACAGTGACTGTTAGATAGACAGTGACTGTTAGATAGATAGGTACTTTATTGACAGTGACTCTGTTCTTAGTGACAGTGACCATGTGTGTGTCTGGACTCTGTTCTTAGTGACAGTGACCATGTGTGTGTCTGGACTCTGTTCTTAGTGACAGTGACCATGTGTGTGTCTGGACTCTGTTCTTAGTGACAGTGACCATGTGTGTGTCTGGACTCTGTTCTTAGTGACAGTGACCATGTGTGTGTCTGGACTCTGTTCTTAGTGACAGTGACCATGTGTGTGTCTGGACTCTGTTCTTAGTGACAGTGACCATGTGTGTGTCTGGACTCTGTTCTTAGTGACAGTGACCATGTGTGTGTCTGGACTCTGTTCTTAGTGACAGTGACCATGTGTGTGTCTGGACTCTGTTCTTAGTGACAGTGACCATGTGTGTGTCTGGACTCTGTTCTTAGTGACAGTGACCATGTGTGTGTCTGGACTCTGTTCTTAGTGACAGTGACCATGTGTGTGTCTGGACTCTGTTCTTAGTGACAGTGACCATGTGTGTGTCTGGACTCTGTTCTTAGTGACAGTGACCATGTGTGTGTCTGGACTCTGTTCTTAGTGACAGTGACCATGTGTGTGTCTGGACTCTGTTCTTAGGCAGTAAGAAGTCTGGAGCCTTGCTACACATTGACCGTCAGCGTATCCAGGCTGTGAGTGCCAGCTCCGGGGCTGCAGAGCTGCAGGGTCTGGGCGTCGCTGTGTACGACCAGGAGGTGTTGGAGCAGGGGGTCTTGCAGCAGGTGGACCAAGCCATACAGGAGGCCAGTCAAGCTGCAGCCCAGGCCGAGGCAGAGAAGGAGTACCAGTCTGTAATGGACGATGTCAGGTATGGCCTTTGGCTAGGCTGGGTGAAGGGTAATCTAGCTAGGTGTAAGGGCTAGAACTGGGTTGATAGAGCGGTGGAGCAGGTATCAGTTCTGTACAGCTGTACTAGTGAATATGTATGTGTTCCAGGTCATGTATGGCAGCTCTGAAGCACATTAATAAGATCATAGAGCAGCTGACTCCCTATGCTGCCTCCAGTAAAGACATTAACAGGAAGATGGAGTCTGTCAGACGGCAGAAAGAGAACAAGGTGAGAGAAACTGCTGTAAGGAATGCTGATGTGGTATCTTGTGGCCCCTGTCCTATATAAGTGATGATGGTGCTGGTTATGTTGATATTCACGATGAAGATGACGTCTCTCTGCAGGAGAAGCAGTTGAAAAAGATCAGAGCAAAGCAGAGGAGACTACAGGCCATCCTTGGGGGAGAGGACACACAGAAGATAGAGGCTGAGCTGCTGCTGGAGGACGAAGGTGACGAAGGTGGGTTACTTCATACTTGAGGGAGTTTTTTTGCCCTGTTCCGTTCCCTGCACATTTTCCTCACTTTGTTTTTTTTTTTTTTTTGCAATATGTATTAAGTTGCTTGAGGCAAACTTCATGGGCACTTTTTGTTCTCTACCAAAGATAGAGACAGTGAACTCGTTAGACTGCATTTTATTGCACTTGGAAACACGTCAACAAAGTGTGGGAGTACTCAGTCGTTAGTGTGCGAGGTTGAGGGAAATCTCTACAATGGGGCAGGGCCCAGGTTTCATCTAAATGAATAGGCACATCTCGCGCTCGGTAAAAGTTACGCTTCCGGTGTAGCAGGCCAGTTACTACTGTATGTTCTAACAAAGCCCGGCCCATTCACTTTGGGCCATATCTTAAACACACACACACCGGTCAAAAGTTTTAGAACACCTACTAATTCAAGGGTTTTTCTTTATTTTTACTATTTTCTACATTGTAGAATAATAGTGAAGACATCAAAACTATGAAATAACACATATGGAATCATGTAGTAACCAAAAAAGTGTTTAAACAAATCAAAATATATTTTATATTTGAGATTCTTCAAATAGCCACCCTTTGCCTTCATGACAGCTTTGCACATTCTTGGCATTCTCTCAACCAGCTTCACCTGGAATGCTTTTCCAACAGTCTTATTATACAGTCAATTATGCTGAGCTCTTGTTGGCTGCTTTTCCTTCACTCTGATTCTTTGTGAAATAGCCTTTGGGTTCTGGCCTGGTTGAAGCACCATGGGGCCCCCGCAGGCCTGCTGCTCTTACACAGCCTGGAGGTGTGTTGGGTCATTGTCTTGTTGAAAAACAAATGATAGTCCCACTAAGCCCAAACCAGATGGGATGGTGTATCGCTGCAGAAGGCTGTGGTAGCCATGCTGGTTAAGTGTGCCATGAATTCTAAATAAATCACAGACAGTGTCACCAGTAAAGCACCCCCACAACATAACACCTTCTCCATGCTTTACGGTGGGAAATACTCATGCAGAGATCATCCGTTCAACTACACCGTGTCTCACAAAAACACGGCAGTTGTGACCAAAAATCTCCAATTTGGACTCATCAGACCAAAGGACAGATGTCCACCGGTCTAATGTCCATTGCTCGTGTTTCTTGGCCCAAGCAAGTCTCTTCTTCTTATTGATGTCCTTTAGTAGTGGTTTCTTTGCAGCAATTCAAACATGAAGACCTGATTCTCCTCTGAACAGTTGATGTTGAGATGTGTCAGTTACTTGAACTCTGTGAAGCATTTATTTGGGCTGCAATCTGAGGCTGGTAACTCTAATGAACTTATCCTCTGCAGCAGAGGTAACTCTGGGTCTTCCTTTCCTGTGGCCGTCCTCATGAGAGCCAGTTTCATCATAGCGCTTGATGGTTTTTGCGACTGCACTTGAAGAAACTTTCAAAGTTCTTGAAATGTTCCGTATTGACTGACCTTCATGTCTTAAAGTAATGATGACTGTTGTTTCTCTTTGCTTATTTGAGCTGTTCTTGCCATAATATGGACTTGGTCTTTTACCAAATAGGGCTATCTTCTGTATACCACCCCTACCTTGTCACAACACAACTGATTGGCTCAAACACATTAAGAAGGAAATAATTTCCACAAATTAACTTTTAACAAGGCACACCTGTTAATTGAAATGCATTCCAGGTGACTACCTCATGAAGCTGGTTGAGAAAATGCCAATAGTGTGCAAAGCTGTCATCAAGGCAAAGGGTGGCTACTTGAAGAGTCTAAAATATAAAATTTGATTTGTTTAACACTTTTTTTTGGTTACTACATGATTCCATATGTGTAATTTCATAGTTTTGATGTCTTCACTATTATTCTACAATGTAGAAAATTGTAAAAATAAAGAAAAACCCTTGAATGAGTAGGTGTTCTAAAACTTTTGACTGGTGTGTGTGTGTGTGTGTGTGTATATATGTATATACAGTGGGGAGAACAAGTATTTGATACACTGCCAATTTTGCAGGTTTTCCCACTTACAAAGCATGTAGAAGTCTGTAATTTTTATCATAGGTACACTTCAACTGAGAGAAATCCAGAAAATCACATTGTATGACTTTTAAATAATTAATTAGCATTTTATTGCATGACGTAAGTATTTGATCACCTACCAACCAGTAAGAATTCCGGCTCTCACAGACCTGTTAGTTTTTCTTTAAGAAGCCCTCCTGTTCTCCACTCATTACCTGTATTAACTGCACCTGTTTGAACTCGCTACCTGTATAAAAGACACCTGTCCACACACTCAATCAAACAGACTCCAACCTCTCCACAATGGCCAACAACCTCCTTCCCTCAGTAAGAGCATTGAAGATGGGTCGTGGCTGGGTCTTCCAGCATGACAACGACCCGAAACACACAGCCAGGGCAACTAAGGAGTGGCTCCGTAAGAAGCATCTCAAGGTCCTGGAGTGGCCTAGCCAGTCTCCAGACCTGAACCCAATAGAAAATCTTTGGAGGGAGCTGAAAGTCCGTATTGCCCAGCGACAGCCCCGAAACCTGAAGGATCTGTATGGAGGAGTGGGCCAAAATCCCTTCTGCAGTGTGTGCAAACCTGGTCAAGAACTACAGGAAACATATGATCTCTGTAATTGCATACAAAGGTTTCTGTACCAAATATTAAGTTCTGCTTTTCTGATGTATCAAATACTTATGTCATGCAATAAATTGCAAATTAATTACTTAAAAATCATACAATGTGATTTTCTGGATTTTTGTTTTAGATTCCGTCACTCACAATTGAAGAGTACCTATGATAAAAATTACAGACTTCTACATGCTTTGTAAGTGGGAAAACCTGCAAAATTGGCAGTGTATCAAATACTTGTTCTCCCCACTGTATGTATATATATATAGTCGGACGTTTACATACACTTAGGTTGAAGTCATTAAAACTAATTTTTCAACCTCTCCACAGATTTCATGTTAACAAACTATAGTTTTGACAAGTCGGTTAGGACATCTACTTTGTGCATGACACAAGTAATTATTCAAACAGTTGTTTGCAGACAGATTATTTCACTTATAATTCACTATATCACAATTCCAGTGGGTCAGAAGTTTACATACACTAAGTTGACTGTGCCTTTAAACAGCTTGAAAAATTCCTGAAAATTATGTGATGGCTTTAGAAGCTTCTGATAGGCTAATTAACATCATTTGAGTCAATTGGAGGTGTACCTGTGGATGTATTTCAAGGACTATATATATTTATAAAATAGTGGAGAGAATTATTTATTTATTATATATATATAATAAACATTACCAGTCAAAAGTTTGGACACATCCACTCATTCAAGGGTTTTAATTGATTTTTACCATTTTTGAGAGAAATAAGCTTTTTGTGCAGCTGGAACATTTCAGCTCAACCACCACTTTACATGTTGCAGATACAGTGGGGAGAACAAGTATTTGATACACTGCCGATTTTTTTTTCTTCCTACTTACAAAGCATGTAGAGGTCTGTAATTTTTATCATAGGTACACTTCAACTGTGAGAGACGGAATCTAAAACAAAAATCCAGAAAATCACATTGTATGATTTTTAAATAATTAATTTGCATTTTATTGCATGACATAAGTATTTGATCACCTACCAACCAGTAAGAATTCCGGCTCTCACAGACCTGTTAGTTTTTCTTTAAGAAGCCCTCCTGTTCTCCACTCATTACCTGTATTAACTGTACCTGTTTGAACTCGCTACCTGTATAAAAGACACCTGTCCACACACTCAATCAAACAGACTCCAACCTCTCCACAATGGCCAAGACCAGAGAGCTGTGTAAGGACATCAGGGATAAAATTGTAGACCTGCACAAGGCTGGGATGGGCTACAGGACAATAGGCAAGCAGCTTGGTGAGAAGGCAACAACTGTTGGCGCAATTATTAGAAAATGGAAGACGTTCAAGATGACGGTCAATCTCCCTCGGTCTGGGGCACCATGCAAGATCTCACCTCGTGGGGCATCAATGATCATGAGGAAGGTGAGAGATCAGCCCAGAACTACACGGCAGGACCTGGCCAATGACCTGAAGAGAGCTGGGACCACAGTCTCAAAGAAAACCATTAGTAACACACTATGCCGTTATGGATTAAAATCCTGCAGAACACGCAAGGCCCCCCTGTTCAAGCCAGCGCATGTCCAGGCCTGTCTGAAGTTTGCCAATGACCATCTGGATGATCCAGAGGAGGAATGGGAGAAGGTCATGTGGTTTGATGAGACAAAAATAGAGCTTTTTGGTCTAAACTCCACTCGCCGTGTTTGGAGGAAGAAGAAGGATGAGTACAACCCCAAGAACACCATCCCAACCGTGAAGAATGGAGGTGGAAACATCATTCTTTGGGGATGCTTTTCTGCAAAGGGGACAGGACGACTGCACCGTATTGAGGGGAGGATGGATGGGGCCATGTATCGCGAGATCTTGGCCAACAACCTCCTTCCCTCAGTAAGAGCATTGAAGATGGGTCGTGGCTGGGTCTTCCAGCATGACAACGACCCGAAACACACAGCCAGGGCAACTAAGGAGTGGCTCCGTAAGAAGCATCTCAAGGTCCTGGAGTGGCCTAGCCAGTCTCCAGACCTGAACCCAATAGAAAATCTTTGAAGGGAGCTGAAAGTCCGTATTGCCCAGCCCCGAAACCTGAAGGATCTGGAGAAGGTCTGTATGGAAGAGTGGGCCAAAATCCCTGCTGCAGTGTGTGCAAACCTGGTCAAGAACTACAGGAAACGTATGATCTCTGTAATTGCAAACAAAGGTTTCTGTACCAAATATTAAGTTCTGCTTTTCTGATGTATCAAATACTTATGTCATGCAATAAAATGCAAAATAATTACTTAAAAATCTTCTGGATGTTTTAGATTCCGTCTCTCACAGTTGAAGTGTACCTATGATAAAAATTACAGACTTCTACATGCTTTGTAAGTAGGAAAACCTGCAAAATCGGCAGTGTATCAAATACTTGTTCTCCCCACTGTATCTTTTTGTTCAGTGTGTATATATACTGGTGTTTATGGACAGTATGAGTAGAAATGTGAGCCATGACTAAAATACAGTATATACATATAAAGTGTGTAAAACAGTATGTAACATTATTAAAATATTAATATCGAACCTATTTTGTTCTAACAGAGCCCGGCCCATCTACTCTGGGCAGTATGCTGATGCCGGCCCAGGAGACGGAGTGGGAGGAGCTAATCCGGACGGGTCACATGACCCCGTTTGGAACGAGGGTCCCTCTGAAGGAGGAGAAAAAGGAACCACGCAAGTTCATGCTCTCTGAAAACTCTGGCTTCGACGCTGTAGGTGGATACTTTTTTAATTGGATGTTTGATTGGTTGATCGGTTGATTGATGTGTTATTATTGTTATTGTTCAGTACCTGGCGGACCAAGCTAAAATGGCGGGGGACAGGAAGAGACCTGCACCCCTGAAGCAGAAGAAGAAGACTGCTGTGGGTGAGGGAGGGAAAAAGACCAATGGAGATGTGTGTACCATTTAATTCCACAATCTATGGCTACTTATGGTGAAAAGCGTTATTATATCTTTGAATGCATTCATGATTATTATTATATTATGCGTATCGTTACTAGGCTCTCCCCTCCTACTCTGTCGATAAGAAGCTCCAGAAGCGAATGCGTAAGATGCAGAGGACCGCTCTGAAGGCCCACCCTAAGGCCCGGGCTAAGGAGGTCACGCTGATCCCCAAGCCCAGGAGGAAGCATCAAGCTGGGGGAGATGAGATGGACAGCGAGGGGTCTGAGTACCTCCCCAGTGATGAACTGATGGACCCCGAGAGAGAAGAGAGGGAGGACCGCGATGAGGGCTGGGGAGAGGAGGATGAGGTCGAGTACTATGAGTTAAAGCCCTACAGGAAGAAGAAGGGAGAAAAAGGGGGGAGAAAGAGAGAGTGTAATGAGGAGGAGTGGTACCCGGACAGCTCAGAGGAAGACGAGGGTTCAGGGAAAAAGGGAAAAGGGAAGAGGATGAAAGACGACGGAGATGTGGAGTTCTACAAACAGAGGATACGGTAAAAAACACACGCCTTCACAAACACACCTTCTACCTTGTCAGCATCCAGGCTGCCAACACCAATATTGGAACATTCCTATGAAAACACATTCAAACATACAGGAGCTGGGCAGGGCAGTTTGCCCCATCTAAGTAACGTTGGTAGCAGTGGAAAAACTGATATTAAAGTTGTAGCCTAATCACTAGAAGGTTAGTCCTTACCTCTTAATTGCCCCCGGGGGCATAGGTTAAATTACATCAATTTAATTACATTTCAAGGGAAGTTAAAATGATAGGACTAAGCTACTAGTGACTAGCTACACCTTTTAGTCAGTATATCCTGCTGGTGTGAGGATGGGAATGTTTTGGGATTATTTAATCCCAGATGAGATTGGCAGCTGTTTCTTGACTAAGCACTTCCTGTCTCTATTCTACTCTCCTAATTAACCTCCTCTAATACACATTCTAGGGTTGGGATTTAAATTGAATATCGTGACATTTGACATTGGCGATATATTGTGACGCGCAAGACGATATATATCGTGACGTGTAAGACGATATATATCGTGACGTGTAAGACGATATATATCGTGACGTGTAAGACGATATATATCGTGACGTGTAAGACGATATATATCGTGACGTGTAAGACGATATATATTGTGACGCGCAGGACGATATATATCGTGACACGCAGGACGATATATATCGTGACGTGTAAGACGATATATATCGTGACGTGTAAGACAATATATATCGTGACGCGCAGGACGATATATATCGTGACGTGTAAGACGATATATATCGTGACGTGTAAGACGATATATATCGTGACGCGCAGGACGATATATATCGTGACGCGCAGGACGATATATATCGTGACGTGTAAGACGATATATATCGTGACGTGTAAGACGATATATATCGTGACGTGTAAGACGATATATATCGTGACGTGTAAGACGATATATATCGTGACGTGTAAGACCATATATACCGTGACGTGTAAGACGATATATATCGTGGCGTGTAAGACGATATATATCGTGACGTGTAAGACGATATATATCGTGACGTGTAAGACGATATATATCGTGACGTGTAAGACGATATATATCGTGACGTGTAAGACCATACACTATTTGAACTTTTCAAATCAAAGGGGTGCATATTGATACAGTTAGTCTGTATCAATATGTTGAAAAGCAAGTCTGAATGACCTAAGCCTCATTGTTTTTCCATACTAAGTTTACTTAAATCGAATGCGACTATAATACCATAAATAAGCACAAATTGCAGTCTGTAGTTATGTAGTTATTAACGGTGCGAAAGGTTTATATCGGATATCTCCCGCTGGTCATCTGATAGGGAACGGACTAGTTGTGTCGGAAGGTGGGTGAGATTGTTGGCTTCTACTTGGCGGGTCAGGAGGAGTAATTCTCCCTTGAAGGCTTTGACAAGGATGTACATCTGATGTGCAAAAAGGCCCTTCCCTTGTAGTTTGGAATTCAGTTCATTCATGAGGGCCATGATGTCCACGGGGAAGGCAACATCAGACAACCATATTTTACTTTAATTTGCAAAGGAAAATATGGTTGTAAATTATTTTAAACAGGGACACTCAGTCAATCTTAAATGAATCATTGTTTATTGTCAGTGCGCTGGAGAGGTTCCAACCAACTCAATGCACCAAGTACACATGTCTGTCAGGAGCTCCCAGCAGTTGTCTTATATACGGCTATACACAGACAAGTTATATTTGCATGATTTAGCATAATTAATTAATCATTACCGTTTGTTTCATTCATGTGACCGACCAATACCTCTTCATAACATGTGACCGACCAATACCTCTTCATAACATGTGACAGACCAATACCTCTTCATAACATGTGACCGACCAATACCTCTTCATAACATGTGACAGACCAATACCTCTTCATAACATGTGACAGACCAATACCTCTTCATAACATGTGACAGACCAATACCTCTTCATAACATGTGACAGACCAATACCTCTTCATAACATGTGACCGACCAATACCTCTTCATAACATGTGACAGACCAATACCTCTTCATAACATGTGACCGACCAATACCTCTTCATAACATGTGACAGACCAATACCTCTTCATAACATGTGACAGACCAATACCTCTTCATAACATGTGACCGACCAATACCTCTTCATAACATGTGACAGACCAATACCTCTTCATAACATGTGACAGACCAATACCTCTTCATAACATGTGACAGACCAATACCTCTTCATAACATGTGACAGACCAATACCTCTTCATAACATGTGACAGACCAATACCTCTTCATAACATGTGACAGACCAATACCTCTTCATAACATGTGACCGACCAATACCTCTTCATAACATGTGACCGACCAATACCTCTTCATAACATGTGACAGACCAATACCTCTTCATAACATGTGACAGACCAATACCTCTTCATAACATGTGACAGACCAATACCTCTTCATAACATGTGACAGACCAATACCTCTTCATAACATGTGACAGACCAATACCTCTTCATAACATGTGACAGACCAATACCTCTTCATAACATGTGACAGACCAATACCTCTTCATAACATGTGACAGACCAATACCTCTTCATAACATGTGACCGACCAATACCTCTTCATAACATGTGACAGACCAATACCTCATGAGTCTTCTTCTCTCTAAGCTGAGACCTTGAAACTGAGATATCGCTTGTTCGTTCTCAAAACAAGGTCTGTTTGTACTGCCAAATTACAGAGACTGATAAGTGAGGATTCGTCCAATCAGTCACTTGCATGAACACAGACATTGGTTTATAGAACAGCACATGAGTAGAACACAGAAATGAGTTATAAGTTACATCACAAACATTAAAATGTCCCTTACAAGCACCTTCCCCAAACTCAGCCGTCTCAGTTAGTGTGTTAGGGGAGATCACATGACCCGACTGTCTCTTCCAACACGGAGACAAACTGCCTGTGGTTTAAAGATTTTGCTCTTATGAAGTTCACCACTTTAGTGACTGTATCCACAACATGGCTCATATTCAGAACACATTAACAGAGCACCTCCTGATAAATAATGCAATGCAGGAAAATCATTTTCTGATCTGGGTTCAGCTCAGCTACTTGATCTTGTGTCCTTTTCAAAGGGCCAACGTTTTTTCATGTTAGGTTTGGCCACCCATCAGTGCTCACACTGGATACCTTTTCAAAACTCAGTCCCAGCTTTGCCACAAACTTATTAACCTCCTCCAATAAACCTTTCCCTGTGGTTGTGCTCTTCATTGACTGCACTGAAGCCAGCTCCTCTGTCATGTCAAAGTCTGGGGTAAGAATATCAACAACTGCACCGTGTCACGTGCATCACTGCTCTCATCCAGGGCCAAGGAGAAATAGGTGAAATCCTTTACCTTGTCTTTCAACTGTTGTTCCATATTCTCTGAGATGTCCTCAACACGCCGTGTCACTGTTCGTCTTGACAGGGAAACATTTTCAAACGGCTCTTTCTTGTCGGGGCAAAGTATTGCTGCAGAGTCAAATAAACATTCTTTAATGAATTCGCCCTAAGCGAATGGCTTGCTATGTGTAACAATAGCGTTATAATTGGTATATTTAATTTGTGGGCTGATCAAGTAGCGTATGCATGGTTCATACAGACATTGGCAAGTCAAATTCAATAATTGTTACCCATTTCTTTGAATAGGCCTACCTAATGGCATTATGCATTGACATTCACACCAATGTGTTACGTTCTAAAACATGTTGGAATCACTAGTCAGTCTCGCCATTTAGCTAGTCAGTCTCGCCATTTTGAGATGTTGAAGAGTTATTGAGGGGGTTACTGTTTCGTGTTAAAACCAAGTTGAAGCCAACATTCGATGTAGCCTTGCTTATAATAACCACGTATGGTTTTACCGCAACCGACTAGCGCAACACCCGTGATTTGAAACGGCGGGAAACAAACCAAGGTGCCTATATCTCATAAAAACTGATCAGAAATGAAATCACAGAATAATTATATTGGAGCAGTAAAACTTCTCAATTGGCTCCCATAACTTCAATGACTTTCCAAGGACCACATTTTCAAGGTAGGCTATTCCATAATGACTGAATAGCGCATGGCAATTTGCATGCCCATTCTTGCCTTGGCATTTACTGGTAGATATAAGAACTTGGAACATTTCCTACCCTTACTGCTGTCGGCCTTCGCTCCACGCTCTCTCTGCCCAACAGAGTATCTATAGGTTATATGTGTGCAATAATCGATACATTGAACGAACCCACTGGGTACAGACGTCAATTCATTGTCTGTTTAGAGAAGTTAGCCATTGAAGTCACTGGCGTTATTTACCATAAATGAGTGTGAAAGTACCAGGTTTTGCCCACTAGATGTCGCTGTTCCTGCTCCTGCCTGCAAACCCTTTTGCTGCTTTCTTGTGTTTATGAAATGGATCACAACGTTTTCTTGGCAACTTTTGGTAGAAAACCAATAGCTTTTGCTGATGATGGAAAATAATTTGTGGTCAAGCCTGTCCTCTACGAAAGCAATTCAGTTAGTCTTTCTGTAGCGACCTGCAATGCTTCAACCCAACGCTCCTTGAATAATCCAAATGGCAGCTCTCTGAGAGGGCTACAAACAGTGTGTATATATACTGTATGGTGCCATTTTCATATGAAGGCTTTTCCTACAAGCCCAAAACTTTGATTAAGTAATGGGCTAGTGACTAAAATGCTGTGAAATAATACATAGTCTTATGTTTTTCAATAAAGTTATTATAAAACATCTCTATATTAAAACCAGCCCAATAACATGACCTTGCAGAACACTATACAGTGTGTGTTTGGGACATTAACCGTTAGAACTGCTGTAGGTCTAACTAATCCATACCTTTTTTTAAGAGAATAAACCTGGACACAGAGGTTATGTTTCCTGGACACAGATTAAGCCTAAAATACCGACAAACTGAATTGATTTCATAGAGGACTGGCTTGAATTGTGAGGATTTATTTTCACCATGAGCTAAAGATATTGGTTTTCTACCTATAGTTGCTACGAAAATGTTTTATCCATTTAATAAACACAAGAGACCAGCGAAGTGGATCAAAGTAGCAGAAACAGCAGCATCTAGTGGGGAAAACGTGGTGCCGGCTGTGGCCAATCAGACGCTTACAGACTCTTTTTACTAGGCTACTTTTTAATTTAAATGTCATTTCACTAGTCCGTCAAGCATCTACTAGAGATGTATTGATAGGATACGCGCCTGCTGGTAAACGCAGTCTGCTGTCTGTCCAGCCTCCCGGTACAATTAGTGTGCGCTGTGGTTGGTTGCATGCAGTCAAGTCTTTACTCGGGAGAAGGTGAAGAGCAACGACGCTCCATGTAATGTCGGTGGTAACGACGAGTCGAAATCCACTTAGCTTATTCTCCAGAACATTTATTTCCTTTCGTCACTACAGACAACCTGGTTCAAATCCAGACTGTATCACAACCGGCCGTGATTGGGAGTCCCATAGGGCGGCGCACAATTGGCCCAGCGTCGTCCGGGTTTGGCCGGTGTAGGCCGTCACTGTAAATAAGAATTTGTTCTTAACTGGCTTGCCTAGTTAAATAAAGGTTAAATAAAAAAATGTAATAAAAACGAGAGGAAAAGAAGAGCGAGATGGACGGGCTGAGAAGAAAGAGGGGGACAGAGGAAGGGAGAGAGAGGAGTGGAGCAAGAGAAGCGTAATAAACTGAACCAATGCCTTGACTTAATTAGTGTGGCTGGTCTCAGCAGGCCGGCATAGAGCAGCAGTCTCCCAGCCTTGGTGACAGGACAAGGACCAAATGAAGATGGATTTGGTGCTCTCCCTCTCACACCTTTCCTAGGGAACCCACTCCACTAATTGTCTGTATCAATCTTCATTTGCTGTGTGACGACTATGTCTCTAACTGCTCTATGCAGCTAGTCTATTAAAAATACACGTGTCCTGGCTGGTATAATCCCGCAGCCTCCGGCACACGTCTGAACCACACTGTCACACTCTCTCTATCTGTTCAGAAAATTCTTGAAAAGACAATATTAAGACATTATAAAAAATGTAACTGCCTTAGATTGCACTCCTTAAAATGGCTGAAGAATTCCCTCTGCTAACTGGTAGTGAAACACCATTTACTCACACATTCCTTTGGGCTTTAAAGACCAAGGTTTGGGACGCAAATGTCTAGTGGTCATGTGTCAGCAAGGGACGTCTCTGCTGCTCAGATGCACGTAAGGGTCTGGGCCCATATTCATAAAGCGTTCCAGACTAATAGTGCTGATCTACGATCAGTTTAATGAATAAGAGGTAGGACTTGATCCTAGATCGGCACTCCCACTCCGAGACCCTTTGTGTTATGGGTCCAAGTGTTGCAGGGAGAGAGATCCAGATGGGGCTGTCGGGCCTTGGGGAGATGGCCGAGGGAGGTTTTGCTGAGTCAATACAAGAGTGTCTGGGGGCGGGGCTGTAGGGACTGTTCTGTTCCCCTGTAGGAAAGGAAAGGAGGAGAGAGGAGAGGATGATGGTAGTGGTTACTGTTTGCTCTCTTACAGACGGTGGAGGAGGCAGCGGCTGAGAGAGCGGGAGGAGAAAAGAGAGAGAGGAGAGGAGGAGAGTGGCGAGAGTGATGCTGAGTTTGATGAAGGATTCAAGGTGCCTGGATTCCTCTGGAAAAAACTCTTTAAGTAAGTACCAAAGAAAGAAACAAAACAGTCCCTCCCCTCAATTAATGGTTATCTTGATACCTGTTGAATATGAACTCTGATATAGTTTAAATGATCATATACATCATTATAATAAACCACTTTATACAAAGACATGATTGAGTTGTATCATTACTACAGAAAGTTGTTGTCAGTATAAGTGAAGCATATTGAACTCAAAGCAGGCAGTTAGTTTCGGACTGTATTCAGTTGAGTAACTGAGTCTGAGTAAAAGTGTCTCACAGCTGATCAGTCTCTACACTTCCTGTCTCTTCATCTGGAATCAATACTGATGATGATTCAGTTAACACTACGCTCTTTGTGTTTGGGTGGCGGTGGATTTGGGACCGACAGGGATGTTTGTGTGTTAACAGCTGTGTGTGTGTGTGTTCCAGGTACCAGCAGACCGGTGTGAGGTGGCTGTGGGAGCTACACTGCCAGCAGGCAGGGGGGATCCTGGGAGATGAGATGGGTCTGGGTAAAACCATCCAAGTCATTGCGTTCCTGGCTGGCCTCAGCTACAGCAAGCTACGCACGCGAGGGTCCAACTACAGGTAACCAACTACACTTAGAGATAGATGGACATCACTACTTTGAATAACCAGCTTTTGCATGGACATGGACATTGAGGACTTCCACCATTTTAGAAGTCAACTGGGTGGGACTTCCTGAGGGTTAATGAAGGATCACAGGATTCTGTAGTCAACTGGGTGGGACTTCCTGTGGGTTAATGAAGGATCACAGGATTCTGTAGTCAACTGGGTGGGACTTCCTGAGGGTTAATGAAGGATCACAGGATTCTGTAGTCAACTGGGTGGGACTTCCTGTGAGTTAATTAAGGATCACAGGATTCTGTAGTCAACTGGGTGGGACTTCCTGTGGGTTAATGAAGGATCACAGGATTCTGTAGTCAACTGGGTGGGACTTCCTGTGGGTTAATGAAGGATCACAGGATTCCGTAGTCAACTGGGTGGGACTTCCTGTGGGTTAATGAAGGATCACAGGATTCTGTAGTCAACTGGGTGGGACTTCCTGTGGGTTAATGAAGGATCACAGGATTCCGTAGTCAACTGGGTGGGACTTCCTGTGGGTTAATGAAGGATCACAGGATTCCGTATTCAACTGGGTGGGACTTCCTGTGGGTTAATGAAGGATCACAGGATTCCGTAGTCAACTGGGTGGGACTTCCTGTGGGTTAATGAAGGATCACAGGATTCTGTAGTCAACTGAACTGGGTGGGACTTCCTGTGGGTTAATGAAGGATCACAGGATTCTGTAGTCAACTGAACTGGGTGGGACTTCCTGTGGGTTAATGAAGGATCACAGGATTCTGTAGTCAACTGGGTGGGACTTCCTGTGGGTTAATGAAGGATCACAGGATTCCGTAGTCAACTGGGTGGGACTTCCTGTGGGTTAATGAAGGATCACAGGATTCCGTAGTCAACTGGGTGGGACTTCCTGTGGGTTAATGAAGGATCACAGGATTCTGTAGTCAACTGGGTGGGACTTCCTGTGGGTTAATGAAGGATCACAGGATTCTGTAGTCAACTGGGTGGGACTTCCTGTGGGTTAATGAAGGATCACAGGATTCTGTAGTCAACTGGGTGGGACTTCCTGTGGGTTAATGAATGATCACAGGATTCTGTAGTCAACTGGTTGGGACTTCCTGTGGGTTAATGAATGATCACAGGATTCTGTAGTCAACTGGGTGGGACTTCCTGTTGGTTAATGAAGGATCACAGGATTCCGTAGTCAACTGGGTGGGACTTCCTGTGGGTTAATGAAGGATCACAGGATTCTGTAGTCAACTGAACTGGGTGGGACTTCCTGTGGGTTAATGAAGGATCACAGGATTCTGTAGTCAACTGGGTGGGACTTCCTGTGGGTTAATGAAGGATCACAGGATTCTGTAGTCAACTGGGTGGGACTTCCTGTGGGTTGATGAAGGATCACAGGATTCTGTAGTCAACTGGGTGGGACTTCCTGTGGGTTAATGAAGGATCACAGGATTCCGTAGTCAACTGGGTGGGACTTCCTGTGGGTTAATGAAGGATCACAGGATTCTGTAGTCAACTGGGTGGGACTTCCGGTGGGTTAATGAAGGATCACAGGATTCCGTATTCAACTGGGTGGGACTTCCTGTGGGTTAATGAAGGATCACAGGATTCTGTAGTCAACTGGGTGGGACTTCCTGTGGGTTAATGAAGGATCACAGGATTCTGTAGTCAACTGGGTGGGACTTCCTGTGGGTTAATGAATGATCACAGGATTCTGTAGTCAACTGGGTGGGACTTCCTGTTGGTTAATGAAGGATCACAGGATTCTGTAGTCAACTGGGTGGGACTTCCTGTGGGTTAATGAAGGATCACAGGATTCCGTAGTCAACTGGGTGGGACTTCCTGTGGGTTAATGAAGGATCACAGGATTCTGTAGTCAACTGGGTGGGACTTCCTGTGGGTTAATGAATGATCACAGGATTCTGTAGTCAACTGGGTGGGACTTCCTGTTGGTTAATGAAGGATCACAGGATTCTGTAGTCAACTGGGTGGGACTTCCTGTGGGTTGATGAAGGATCACAGGATTCTGTAGTCAACTGGGTGGGACTTCCTGTGGGTTAATGAAGGATCACAGGATTCCGTAGTCAACTGGGTGGGACTTCCTGTGGGTTAATGAAGGATCACAGGATTCTGTAGTCAACTGGGTGGGACTTCCTGTGGGTTAATGAAGGATCACAGGATTCCGTAGTCAACTGGGTGGGACTTCCTGTGGGTTAATGAAGGATCACAGGATTCTGTAGTCAACTGGGTGGGACTTCCTGTGAGTTAATGAAGGATCACAGGATTCTGTAGTCAACTGGGTGGGACTTCCTGAGTGTTAATGAAGGATCACAGGATTCTGTAGTCAACTGGGTGGGACTTCCTGAGGGTTAATGAAGGATCACAGGATTCTGTAGTCAACTGGGTGGGACTTCCTGTGGGTTAATGAAGGATCACAGGATTCTGTAGTCAACTGGGTGGGACTTCCTGTGGGTTGATGAAGGATCACAGGATTCTGTAGTCAACTGGGTGGGACTTCCTGTGGGTTAATGAAGGATCACAGGATTCCGTAGTCAACTGGGTGGGACTTCCTGTGGGTTAATGAAGGATCACAGGATTCTGTAGTCAACTGGGTGGGACTTCCTGTGGGTTAATGAAGGATCACAGGATTCCGTATTCAACTGGGTGGGACTTCCTGTGGGTTAATGAAGGATCACAGGATTCTGTAGTCAACTGGGTGGGACTTCCTGTGGGTTAATGAATGATCACAGGATTCTGTAGTCAACTGGGTGGGACTTCCTGTTGGTTAATGAAGGATCACAGGATTCTGTAGTCAACTGGGTGGGACTTCCTGTGGGTTAATGAAGGATCACAGGATTCCGTAGTCAACTGGGTGGGACTTCCTGTGGGTTAATGAAGGATCACAGGATTCTGTAGTCAACTGGGTGGGACTTCCTGTGGGTTAATGAATGATCACAGGATTCTGTAGTCAACTGGGTGGGACTTCCTGTTGGTTAATGAAGGATCACAGGATTCTGTAGTCAACTGGGTGGGACTTCCTGTGGGTTGATGAAGGATCACAGGATTCTGTAGTCAACTGGGTGGGACTTCCTGTGGGTTAATGAAGGATCACAGGATTCCGTAGTCAACTGGGTGGGACTTCCTGTGGGTTAATGAAGGATCACAGGATTCTGTAGTCAACTGGGTGGGACTTCCTGTGGGTTAATGAAGGATCACAGGATTCCGTATTCAACTGGGTGGGACTTCCTGTGGGTTAATGAAGGATCACAGGATTCTGTAGTCAACTGGGTGGGACTTCCTGTGGGTTAATGAATGATCACAGGATTCTGTAGTCAACTGGGTGGGACTTCCTGTTGGTTAATGAAGGATCACAGGATTCTGTAGTCAACTGGGTGGGACTTCCTGTGGGTTAATGAAGGATCACAGGATTCCGTAGTCAACTGGGTGGGACTTCCTGTGGGTTAATGAAGGATCACAGGATTCTGTAGTCAACTGGGTGGGACTTCCTGTGAGTTAATGAAGGATCACAGGATTCTGTAGTCAACTGGGTGGGACTTCCTGAGGGTTAATGAAGGATCACAGGATTCTGTAGTCAACTGGGTGGGACTTCCTGAGGGTTAATGAAGGATCACAGGATTCTGTAGTCAACTGGGTGGGACTTCCTGTGGGTTAATGAAGGATCACAGACTCCGTCCAGCTCATCGGCAGGGATCAGTCAGAGAGTTATACTTGTGAGCAAAACATTCCATAACTGCAGGTGGGTTAAATCGCCAATTCATAGAAGCAATGGTCGAAGAAGAAAGACTCCATAATGGGACAGATAGAAAGAGGTGTCGTCTAACTAAGTCCATTATCTGGACCCAGGTCTGACGCCCACCAACACAAACAACCTCTGGCCGTTATGTGTGTTCAGACTGGCAGTCTGTGCAGTAATGAATATTTCATTGGGGTGATTTGTGCTGGAGAGTTTTAGTCTGAATTATTAAACATGTTTCAATTATTAGACTCCTCTCATTCTCTACTGCAGACACCAAAGGAAACGCGGACATGACACAGGGTCCGTGTGTGTGTGTGTGTGTGTGTGTGTGTGTGTGTGTGTGTGTGATTCTTAGTGGGCGGGATCACAGGGGCAGAGGGGGCCAATTAAATGTGAAACACATTAAAGCACATTGAAGGCAGGGCCTACTGGTTCCACACAGACACTGGTTCCACACAGACACTGGTTCCACACAGACACTGGTTCCACACAGACACTGGTTCCACACAGACACTGGTTCCACACAGACACTGGTTCCACACAGACACACACACACACACACACACACACACACACACACACACACACACACAGACACAGACACAGAGACAGACAGACAGACAGAGACACACACACAGACAGAGACACACACACAGACAGAGACACACACACAGACAGAGACACACACACAGACAGAGACACACACAGACAGAGACAGACACACACAGACAGACAGAGACAGACAGACAGACAGACACACACACAGACAGACACACACACAGACACACAGACAGACAGACACAGACAGACAGACACAGAGACACACACACAGACAGACAGACACACACAGACAGACACACACAGACAGAGACACACACACAGACAGAGACACACACACAGACAGAGACAGACACACAGACAGACAGACACACAGACAGACAGACAGACAGACAGACAGACAGACAGACAGACAGACAGACAGACAGACAGACAGACAGACAGACACACACACAGACAGACAGACACACAGACAGACAGACAGACACACAGACAGACAGACACAGACAGACAGACAGACACACAGACACACAGACAGACACACACACAGACAGACAGACACACAGACACACAGACAGACACACACACAGACAGACAGACACACACACACAGACAGACACACAGACAGACACACACACACACAGACAGACAGACAGACACAGACACACAGACAGACAGACACAGACACTGGTTCCACACAGACACACAGACACACACAGACACACACAGACACACAGAGGGTTTAAAGCTCTCTGATGGTCAATACTCTGTCTGCTGTGAACGTCCACAAATTGATTGTTTGCAAACTCAATTATGCCTTTATCAATGGTTTCCACCAAGCAGAGGTTCATGGCAGTTAAGGCTGTGACGGTAATTGAATAACCGTGTAACTGACCGTTCTGGATGAAGACCGTCATGAAAATGAAATAACCGTAAAGGATGTTGAAATAGGCCTCAATTCATTTTAGGATAAAAAGAAAATGTGTATTAACTTTATTTTAATGTAGATAAACTTGATCTAATAGTGTTTCTAAGCAGTTATTTTGCGTACTTAGTCTAGAGACTTCTTCTGGTGCTGGATAAGATGTAGAGACTTCCTCTGGTGCTGGAACAGCTGTAGAGACTTCCTCTGGTGCTGGAGAAGCTGTAGAGACTTCCTCTAGTGCTGGAGCAGATGTAGAGACTTCCTTTGGTGCTGGATAAGCTGTAGAGACTTCCTCTGGTGCTGGAGCAGCTGTAGAGACTTCCTCTGGTGCTCGAGCAGATGTAGAGACTTCCTCTGGTGCTCGAGCAGATGTAGAGACTTCTTCTGGTGCTGGAGCAGCTGTAGAGACTTCTTCTGGTGCTGGAGCAGCTGTAGAGACTTCTTCTGGTGCTGGAGAAGCTGTAGAGACTTCCTCTGGTGCTGGAGAAGCTGTAGAGACTTCCTCTGGTGCTGGAGCAGCTGTAGAGACTTCCTCTGGTGCTCGAGCAGATGTAGAGACTTCATCTGGTGCTGGAGGAGATGTAGAGACTTCCTCTGGTGCTGCAGCAGATGTAGAGACCTACAGGCTACGAAACTTCAGTAAGAAAATGTTTTGACGCGTCCACTTTCTTTTTTACGATGCACGTTTTCATCGCCTGCTAGTAAATCAATGAATCTGTCTTTTAGAAAAATGTGGATGTTTCTGACTTTTCATGAATTATTCAACAGTGGTCGACAAGGCGGTTCTGGTTCTGAGGCCTAGAATGCACTAATGTTGTGTCAAATGGACAATGTGCCAACCCTCTCCAACGCTGATCAGGACCGGACGTTGTCACCCTTTTATCCCCGCAAAGTACAATAGTAGCCTAGACTATACCGTGTCGGCCCACAATGCAATTTTATGAATGCCCATGTGGTAGCCTAGCATTTGTAAAACAGTTACTCTCTGCATTAACAGAAATAATGACATGTATTAATTAGTAATTTCCTGTTCCCATTCTCTGAATGGAAATGTTGTTTGCAGAGTTCACTACCTGCTACACTTATGTAAAAAAAAGTTTGGCTTCATTTCATAGCATAATTAACATGCTCCATGTGAGCAATGAGCATGTGTCTGGTTTCTCTTTCCTGTTGTTGACGGAGCGTGCGCACCTGAGCGCACGCAGAAGTAGCTGGCCTGCTTCTCGCAAATGCAGTAAAGTGAACATTTGGGGATTTCTGATTGTCTTAACTCACCACCACTAATAAGCTGGGCCTCTCAGTCATTTCTTTCTTCACCTCACACAGTAAGTCAACAAAGTCCATTGAAGAAAAGTATGAATGCAAAGTGTTGGTCCCATGTTTCATGAGCTGAAATAAAATATTCCAGAAATGTTCTATACGCACAAAAAGCTTATTTCTCAAAAACTTTGGGCACAAATGTGTTTACATCCGTGTTAATGAGCATTTCTCCTTTGCCAAGATAATCCATCCACCTGACAGGTGTGGCATATCAAGAAGCTGATTAAACAGCATGGTCATTACACAGGTGTACCTTGTGCTGGGGACAATAAAAGGCCACCCTTAAACACAATGCCACAGATGTCTCAAGTTTTGAGGGAGCGTGTAATCAGCATGCTGACTGCAGGAATGTCCACCAGAGCTGTTGTCAGAGAATTTAATGGTAATTTCTCTACCATAAGCCGCCTCCAACGTCATTTTAGAGAATTTGTCAGTACGTCCAACCGGCCTCACAACCGCAGACAACGTGTAACCAAGCCAGCCCAGGACCTCCACATCCGGCTCCTTCACCTGCGGGATCGTCTGAGACCAGCCACCTGGACAGCTGATGAAACTGTGGGTTTGCACAACATCTGCATGCTCTTTGTCCTCACCAGGGTCTTGACCTGACTGCAGTTTGACGTCGTAACTGACTTCAGTTGGCAAATTCTCACCTTCGATGGTCACTAGCATGCTGGAGAAGTGTGCTCTTCGCAGATTAATCCCGCTTTCAGATGGCAGACCGTTCATCCGCCGCCATCACCTCATGTTTCAGCATGGTAATGCACGGCCACATGTCGCAAGGATCTGTACACACATCCTGGAAGCTGAAAATGTCCCAGTTCTTCCATGGCCTGCATACTCACCAAACATGTCACCCATTGAGCATGTTTGGGATGCTCTGGATCGACGTGTACGACAGCGTGTTCCAGGTACCGCCAATATACAGCAACTTCACACAGCCATTGAAGAGGAGTTGGAAAACTTTCCACAGACCGCAATCAACAGCTTGATCAACTCTATGCGAAGGAGGCAAATAGTGGTCACACCAGATTCCAACTGGTTTTCTGATCCACGCCCCTACTTTTTTTTTTTTTTTAATGAGGTATCTGTGACTAACGGATGCATATCTGTATTCCCTGTCATGTGAAATCCATACTTTACTGCCTAATTTATTTCAATTGACTGATTTCCTTATATGAACTGTAATTCAGTAAAAATACATTTATATATTTATTTAGTGTATAATCGTTCCTCAGCATTTGAAACATCTTTCCAAGACTCCCCCTCGATAATCATCTCTGATAAATAGGCTGTGGACATGTTGCGTTATTTTCTGTCTATTTTAATGGTTCATCTTCATACTGCAGCATAGCTGTTCACTTCATACTTTCCTTGTCAATTCATTATTTTATAGCCTACCTTCGAAAAGCCTATGTTTTTTAATAGGTTTTAAGGAAAGGATAAATATTTGCTTGTGTCTGACGTACGTGGCTTTGATTTGACGTGTGAGTTGGCTGATCCTCTGTTCCCCTTCAGAAGGTTTCTTAAAGTAGCCTGTCTGGACTCTATTTATTTAATAAGAATCAAATGCTCTGGTCATGATTTAATCCTGGAAAAGGCCTTTTTTTCAGTAGCTCAGGCTTCATTTTTTCTCATTACGGCATCCTGTCTTTGAAGAACATGTTTTTATACCACTACCATCGATTGAGCGCAGCTGCAGGGTTTGTGACGTTATGCCAATATTTCAGGAAAAGTGGGAGAAAACCCATCGGTTTTCGTTTTAATGGTTTTGTGCATCAAAATAGGATCTGTATTTCATTTTAATAAAAAAATAGCATGAAAACCATCGGACAAGGGCAAGGTAGGCATGTGCCTGATCCTGTGTGTGTGTGTGTGTGTGTGTATTCCAGGTACCAAGGACTGGGTCCTACATTGATAGTGTGTCCAGCTACAGTCATGCACCAGTGGGTCAGTGAGTTTCACAACTGGTGGCCACCATTCAGAGTGGCTGTCCTACACGACACGGGGTCCTTCACCCAAACAAAGGTAGGGGCTGTGTGTTCAGGTGTGTTCAGGTGTTTACTAGTGCTAGATTTTTTTTCTCCTGTCAGCATTGTGTGGAGGATTCCGCTCTGAGGGAGATGTACA